>WNWK01012283.1:0-60360 GCA_009830355.1 Cherax destructor | reverse complement strand
GACAGGGGAAAATGAGGTGTCTAGTCACAAGTTGTTGAATTCAAGCAGAATAAAACTGACACTGGCAAGTAAAATAACACTTTGAACACACTAACATAAACTGTGAAAGGTTTCAACAATTTGTGGCTTTTGAAAAACAATCAAAATAATACAGACAGATGTAACTTAATTTAAAAAAGAATATATATACATATATATATTTTGGGTAGCACAATGAACAACTTTGAGCAGGAACAACTTAATAATTAGGTGAGAGGCTATGTGCAGAAATAATGCACTAGGATTTAAAATGTAAAAAAATTGAGCTTGCAAAGTGCAACAATGTTGCTGAAAAATTCACTGAAAGTATGGGCTTCAGTGATACTGTACTTGGTGCTGGGCAATTAAATAATGTCACCAATTCTTAGGAAATGCCAGACAAGTCACTGTTTACTTAACTTTGATTGTAGATGGGGGGTTAGAAGCAAGTAGGCAGATACTGAAACTCCTGGTGTGTACTGGTGGCTGGATGCGGCGGTACACACACTATAAACACTTGTAGGCTTCTATGGGGTCTCCAGTGGCGTAGGAAAGATTGTGCAAGGCTTGGGAAGAACGGGAAAAGGGCGTAGAACTCTGCGGAAATGAGGGTTTTTACTAAAAAAACACAGAAACTCGCCAGCTGAGAGAGCGGCGTTTTGTTTACACTGGGAACGCGTCTGAGAGCGTTGCTGACCGTGGCTTAGGAAGCGCAGACGGACACGGGGAAATTACTACAGAAAAGGACTTTTTCAGAATGCCAGAAGTACTGCAAGAGACTGCAACAATTACTAAGATGTTACTTTACAGTTTTCAATGGGGGGGAAGTTTAAGATACTGGTGCTAATACAAAAAAAAAAATTAAATCACTGCTGAAGCTGGAGGAAGGGTGAAGATTGAAGGACGCAGGAACGAGGTGCTGGGAACACTGCAGTCGCCTGGCTTGGCTTGGGACAACCACGATGGGTTCCCACGTGGTCAAGCCAGGGATGGCTTCTTTAAGAACTCGGAGAAAACAATACACAGGCGACGAGCTGGATATAGGGAGCGTAGAAACGTAGCAAGGAGTGGAGCGCAGGTGGTTGGTGGTGGGAGATACGCAGGCAGCGGCGCCCTGAGGTAGACACACCATCACCACAACCAAAACGACCTCACCTCGCGTCTCTTGTAGCTGTAGGAAGGGCGTCGAGACGCTGCTGGATGCAGAAGGGTATAGGAGAATGCTGGAGAGTTGTAGAGTAGGAGATGAACACACACGTGACTGCTTCAGGCTGGAGAGCAGGAGATGACGCCCTATGTCCCGATTTTGTGGAAAAATCGTGGACGATGCGCTGACTCAGGCACCTAAGAGACGCTGGAAGCTACGGATGATGCGAGAAGCCAGCAGATGACCTGGATATGACTGGCTTGGTCGGATGATCGACTGGGCGGTGGGTCCCCTACACTACACTCTGCCGTGAACCACTGCTGTCACCACTGTTAAGTCTAACTTCTTGGCTGCTTACTTTGGGCAGTAGAATGGTAGCGTAGGTGCAGATATACGGCCGATGACTAGACTCAGTTTATTAATGGCAAGGTGTAGGTGTACACGGAGACAGAGCGTGAGGGGACCGGGAGCCAGCAAGGGGGGGAGATGCTGCTTCAGTGAGGTAGGCCGTGTAAGTGAGAGAGAAGCATGGCTGACCAGCCCGACCTTGATAGGCCTATAGAGGGCAGCACCATAGTGCCGCGCAGTTTGAAACAGCCTCTGGATAGGCTGTTTACAGAAAGATTGGATATTAGATTGAAGGGGGAGAGAGTATGGAGGAGGTAAATGTATTCAGATATTTGGGAGTGGACATGTCAGGAGATGGGTCTATGAAGGATGAGGTGAATCATAGAATTGATGAGGGGAAAAGGGTAAGTGGTGCACTTCGGAGTCTGTGGAGACAAAGAACTTTGTCCATGGAAGTAAAGAGGGGAATGTATGAGAGTACAGTTATACCAACACTCTTATATGGGTGTGAACCATGGGTGATGAATGTTGCAACGAGGAGAAGGCTGGAGGCAGTGGAGATGTCATGTCTGAGGTCAATGTGTGGTGTGAATATAATGCAGAGAATTCGGAGTTTGGAAATTAGGAGGAGGTGCGGAATATACAAAACTATTATCCAGAGAGCTGAGGAGGGGTTGTTGAGGTGGTTCGTACATGTAGAGAGAATGGAACGAAACAAAATGACTTCGAGAGTGTATAACTCTGTAGTGGAGGGAAGGCGGGGTAGGGGTCGGCCTAGGAAAGGTTGGAGGGATCGGAGTAAAAGAGGTTTTGTGTGCGAGTGGCTTGGATTTCCTGCAAGCATGCGTGAGCGTATTTAATAGGACTGAATGGAGGCAAATGGTTTTTAATACTTGACGTGCTGTTGGAATGTGAGCAAAGTAACATTTACGAAGGGATTCAGGGAAACCGGCAGGCCGGACTTGAGTCCTGGAGATGGAGAGTACAGTGTCTGCACTCTGAAGGAGGGGTGTTAATGTTACAGTTTTATAACTGTAGTGTAAAGCACCCCTCTGGCAAGACAGTGATGGAGTGAATGATGATGAAAGTTTTTCTTTTTCAGGCCACGCTGCCTTGGTGAGAATCGGCCGATGTGTAATAAAAAATAATAATAATATCAATAATAATTAAAATAATAATGCGCATAATAATAATAATAATAATAATAATAATAATAATAATAATAATAATAAGAATAAGAATAATAAGAATAATAAGAATAATAGTAATAATAATTTTAATAATAATGCACATAATAATAATAATAATAATAATAATAATAATAATAATAATAATAATAATAATATCAAAAATAATTATAATAATAATGCACATAATAATAATAATAATAATAATAATAATATTATTATTATTTTTTGTATTATTATTATTTTTTGTATTATTATTATTATTATTATTAATAATAGTATTATTACTAGTAGCAGTAGTAGAGTTCAGTTTTATCCTTCAGAATATCATTGTTTCACGTAGTCAGGACAAAAAAAGTGCAAACAAATCATCACTGACACAAAAGTAAGTTAAGATTTCGTTCGGATTTTTAACCCCGGAGGGTTAGCCTCCCAGGATAACCCAAGAAAGGCAGTGTGTCATCGAAGCACTGCCTTATTTCAATTCGGGTCCTCCATCTTGTCTCCCAGGATGCTGGAAATACCGGTCGATTAGCACCCAGGTACCAACTTGCTTGCTAGGAGAATGGGACAAAATGTGTCAGGACACACGCCCAGTGTTTTCACCCTTGCTGGGGATCGAAACACAGACACTCAGCGTGCGAAGCGAGAGCGTTGCCTACCAAGCCATGGGCCACTGGTGACGTGCAAACTCCGGAATAGCTTTCATTCGCTTTCTGTTCTACTCCAAGGAAAGGCTGAAATGACTCATTTGTTTTCTACACTGCAGATTTCTTGTAGGTAAGCCACATTTTCCTGGTACACTGCAGCTCAATTCGTATAGGAATTAATCACAAGGTAATGATAATTATTCATCTCTGACTTCTATTAAACTAGCTGGCTTCCTGCTGCCTTGGGACACCTGCAGATAAAGCGTTTATCTCTGCTTGACCTCTTTCGTGTCTTCTGCTCATCTCTCTTATAGCAGATTCTTTGTTTGTTGGGGAAAAATATTTTAACTTGATTTTCCTACCCAGTCATTAACTGTAGCAAAATTAGTCTCCGTTACTTGTACATATATATATATATATATATATATATATATATATATATATATATATATATATATATATATATATATGTCGTGCCGATTAGGTAAAACTGGTCAATTAGCAAGAACTCATTTAAAAATAAGTCCTTTCTATAAATTTCTCTTATACGTTTAAAGATATAAGTCCTTTCTATAAATTTCTCTTATACGTTTAAAGATATATTTTTTTCATTTATGTTAATGTAAAAATTTATAGTTTTGAAACAAGAGAAACTTTGAAAACCTACCTAACCTTATTACAACAAGCGCAATTTAATTTAGCCTAACCCAACTAAATATATTTTAGATACGTTAACAATAATTTAATAATAAACAAACACACTGAAATATATTTTTTTCGTTAGGTTCAGAATGATTTTTGCGAAATTATTGCATACACAAATTTTCGCTTGTCTTATATGGCAAGATGTGCGTTGCTATTTAAGCCAAAATCGGAAGTTTTACCTAATCGGCACGACATATATATATATATATATATATATATATATATATATATATATATATATATATATATATATATATATACACAATATATATATATACTATATATATTCACAAACACTAATCTCTGGCCGAAGGAGACTCGAACGGCAGCAAACATTCAGGCAGGTGGTGTTAGCTATTTCATCTCATCCCCTGCATGCATAGGCCTACAAGAGATTGTTACAATGTTTAGAATTCGCAGAACATGTTCTGCGAATGTATAAATTCAAGGAACATATGGATTAAGATAAGGGACGGATGTGATAAGTGGGTCATAATAAGTGTGTATGCACCTGGAGAAGATAGGAGTGTAGAGGAGAGAGAGAAATTTTGGGAGATGTTAAGCGAGTGTGTAGGAACCTTTGAGCCAAGTGAGAGGGTAATTGTGGTAGGGGACCTAAATGCTGAAGTAGGAGAAGTGTTTAGAGAGGGTGCCAGATGTAAATGATAATGGGGAGCATTTGATTGAACTTTGTATAGAATTGGGTTAAGTTATAGGTAACACATATTTTAAGAAAAAAAAAAGGATCAATAAGTATACAAGATTTGAAGAAGGGCGAAATGACAGTAGTTTGTTGGACTACGTATTGGTAGATAAAAGACTGTTGGTAGACTTCAGGATGTACATGTTTAAAGAGGGGCAACAGATATATCAGATCACTTTTTAGTTGTAGGTACAGAGAGAGTAAAAGGTAGATGGGCTACAGGGAAAATTGAGGCAGCAAGCAAGTAAGAGAGAAGTGAAGGTTTATAAACTAAAAGAGGAGGCAGTTATGGTAAAATATAAACAACTGTTGGAGGACAGATGTGCTAGTGAGAGTATAGGCAATGGGGTAGAAGATGAGTAGGGTAAGTTTAAGAATATAGTGTTAGAGTGTTCAGCAGAAATTTGAGCTTATAAGAAAGTGGGTGCGGGAGGGAAGAAGAGCAATTGGTAGAATGATGAAATAAAGATAGTAATAAGAGAGAAAAAGTTAGCATATGAGAGGTTTTTACAAAGTAGAAGTGATGCAAGGAGGGAGGAGTATATGGAGAGAAAAAGAGAGGTTAAGAGAGTGGTGAAGCAATGTAAAAAGAGAGCAAATGAGAAAGTGGTTGAGATATTATCACCAAATTTTGTTGAAAATAAGAAAAAGTTTTGGAGTGAGATTAATAATTTGAGAAAGCCTAGAGAAAGAATGGACTTGTTAGTTAAAAATAGGAGAGGAGAGTTATTAAATGGAGAGTTACAGGTATCGGGAAGATGTAGGAAATATTTTGAGGAATTGTTAAATGTTAAAGATAGAGAAGCTGTGATTTAGTGTATAGAGCAAGGAGGAATAACATCTTATAGGAGTGAGGAAGAACCAGTTGTAAGTGTGGGGAGAGCGCGTGGGGCAGTGGGTAGAATGAAAATGGGTAAAACATCTGGGATTGATGGGATAAAGATAGAAATGTTAGAAGTAGGAGGCGATATAGTTTTGGAGTAGTTAGTAATAAGTGTATTGAAGAGGGTAAGGTACCTAGGGATTGGCAGAGAGCATGCATAGTTCCTTTGTATAAAGTCAAAGGGGACAAAAGAGAGTGTAAAAATTATAGGGGAATAAATCTGTTCAGTATATCTGGTAAAGTGTATAGTTGAGTTATTGTTGAAAGAATTATGGGTAAGACGGAGAGCAGGATAGCAGATGAACAAGATTTTAGGAAAGGTAGGGGGTGTGTAGACCAAGTGTTTGCAGTGAAACATAAAGATGAACAGAATTTAGATATGGGTATAGAGGTTTTTGTGGCATTTATGGATTTGGAAAAGGCATTTGATAGGGAGGATAGGAGGGCAATGTAGCAGATGTTGCAAATGTATGGAATAAGAGGTAGGTTATTGAAATCGGTGAAAAGTTTTTACGAAGATAGTGAGGCTCAGGTTAGAGTATATAGGCGAGAGGGAGATGATTTCCCAGTAAAAGTAGGCCTTAGAAAGGGATGTGTGATGTCACCACGGTTGTTCAATATATTTATAGAGAGGGTTGTAAGAGAAGTGAATGCTCGGGTGCTGGCAAGACGTGTGGGGTTAAAAGATAAAGAATCTAACACAAAGTGGGAGTTGTCCCAGTTGCTTTTTGCTGATGACAATTCTTTTATGAGATTCTAAAGAAAAGTTGCATAGGTTGGTTGATGAGTTTGGTAGGGTACGTAAAATTTGGAAATTAAAAGTGAATATAGAAAAGAGTAAGGTGATGAATATAACCAAAAACTTAGGTAACGGAAGACTGGATATCAGACTGGTGGGATAGAGTATGGAGGAGGTAAATGTGTTCATATATATGGAAGTGGACATGTCAGCAGATGGGTCTGTGAAGGATGAGGTGAATCATAGAATTGACGTGGAGAAAAAGGTGAGTGGTGCACTGAGGAGTCTGTGGAGACAGAACTTTATCCATGAAAGCAAAGAGGGGAATGTATGAGAGTATAGTTATACCAACGTTCTTGTATGGGTATGAAGCATGGGTTGTGAATGTTGCAACAAGGAGAAGGCTGGAGGCAGTGGATATGTCATGTCTGAGTGCAATGTGTGGTGTGAATATAATGCAGAGAATCCGTTGTTTGAAGATTAGGATGTGTGGAATTACCAAAACTATTATCCAGAGGGCTTAGGAGGGGTTATTGAGATGGTTTGGACATATAGAGAGGATTGAACGAAATAGAATGACTTCCAGAGTGTACAAATCTGTAGTGGAAGGAAGGCGGGGTAAGGGTCTGCCTAGGAAAGATTGGAGGCAGGGGGTAAATAAGTTTTTTTGTGTGCGAGGGGCTTGGACTTAAAGCAAGCGTGCGTGAGCGTGTTAGGAGCGAATGGAGACAAATGGTTTTTAGGACTTGATGTGCTGTTGGAGTGTGAGCAAGGTAACATTTATGAAGGGATTCAGGGAAACCGGCAGGCTGGACTTGATTCTTGGAGAAGTGAAGTACAGTGCCGGCACTCTGAAGCAGGGGTGTTAATATTGCAGTTTTAAAACTGTAGTGAAAGAAAGCCTCTGGCAAGACAGTGATGGAGTGAATGATGGTGAATGTTTTACTTTTTCGGGCCACCCTGCCTTGTTGGGAAACGGCCGATGTGTTGCTTGTGGATCCTAGTACATCAAACAGGGAGAAGAATGAAATTAGCTCTTAGGCACCCACACCATCGTATGTCCTCGGATCACGGTACAACATCTAGCTCTGTTGGGTGCGTGATCTTTGTAGGATTGGGAGGTCCTGTGGGTTAGATCATCGTGAATTTTTGCTCACCTTGAGGCGGGCAAAAACGACACGGGTTCAAGCCCCCGGGTATTCGGAGTTTTGTTATTTATTATATTAATATATATATATATATATATATATATATATATATATATATATATATATATATATATATATATATATATTATTATATATATATATATTATATATATATATATATATATATATATATATATATATATATATATATATATATATATATATATATATATATATATATATGTCGTGCCGATTAGGTAAAACTGGTCAATTAGCAAGAGTTCATCTAAAATTAAGTCCTTTCTAAAATTTTCTCTTATACGTTTAAAGATATATTTTTTTCATTTATGTTAATGTAAGAATTTATAATTTTGTATCAAGAGAAACTTTGAAAACCTACCTAACCTTATTACAACAAGCGCAATTTAATTTAGCCTAACCCAACTAAATATATTTTAGATACGTTAACATTAATTTAATAATAAACAAACACATTGAAATATATTTTTTTCGTTATGTTCAGAATGATTTTGGCGAAATTATTGCATACACAAATTTTCACTTGTCTTATATGGCAAGGTGAGCGTTGCTATTTAAGCCAAAATCGCAAGTTTTACCTAATCGGCACGACATATATATATATATATATATATATATATATATATATATATATATATATATGTGTGTGTGTGTGTGTGTGTGTGTGTGTGTGTGTGTGTGTGTGTGTGTGTGTGTGTGTGTGTGTGTGGTTCTTGTAATCACGAACAAGTGGTATATAATCAATAACAACACTGTGAATACCAGGGGGCTCGAACCCGTGTCGTTTTTGCCCTCCTCTAGATGAGCAAAAATTCACGATGATCTAACCCACAGGACCTCCCAATCATACAAAGATCACGCACCCAACAGAGCTAGATGTTGTACCGTCATCCGAGGACATACGATGGTGTGGGTGCCTAAGAGCTAATTTCATTCTTCTCCCTTTTTGATGTACTAGGATATAATATATATATATATATATATATATATATATATATATATATATATATATATATATATATATATATATATATATATATATATAGAGGCAGGTACCAACTCTAGAACTTTACTGGGGATCCTCATAGTCAGAGAAGACAATAAACCAAAAACGTACCTCAGGCAAAACTCAAGGTTCTTTCCGAAGCTGTCTGAATATTTTCTTCTCCTACCACACAAACATGAACATGAATACATTGGTACAATATATCACAGATTATGAATCTCTTCCAGTTCCTCTGAAGCCTGACGCGAGACCAGTATGCAGCATGCATTTTCCCTCTGGATGGGCACGCTGAGGCCCTGGATCATGAAAGTTGCCCTTGGGTCCCTGGTGGTGTCGATGAGTTTGGAACCCAGTTCTTTAAGAAAATGTGTTGCATTTCTCCCTCATGATTCCAAGGTCTCTGATCCCACTGGGAGAAATTAATACTGTTGGCTTATGTCCCTGTACTTGCTGATATTGTAATCCTCGCTGTGATCAGCAGCTCCTCCCTGTCACCCGACACTGTGATGGATGTAGGTGTCAGCCAGCGTCGACTCAGGTATAGTCCCATGCTAAGAGATTGCCATTCTTCTAAAGATAGATGGTGATCCCATCGGGGCGGTTTCCTGGGTTGTGGGTATTGTTGGCTAATATTGATCTGGGCTCTCTCTCGGCTGGGCATCCAGCTGTAGCTGGATGCCCAGCCATTGTGTCTTGCATGCCAGCCCTTGGTTTTGAAACACTTAAGACCATGTAGACCATATTGGTCGGCTTGAGCATCACAGCAAATACCAAATACGTGTATATTCCGTGTGAATTTGGGCAGCAAGGCGCAGAGCCACTGCAATACGGAGGGTTCTTAGTGTCGGGTAGTGTTCTCATTGCCGAAATGGGAACTGATTGGAGGAAGTCCCCAGAGTGAGTGCACTCACAGCTTTGAGACTGGCAGTCTCCCTGTCTGATGTTACAGCATGTTAGCAAGCATCTTTTCAGCGATGGGGCCATCTCAACTTGACATGTTTGTAGGCCTTTTCTTCATTAGGTTTTGGTGACAGAGCAGCAAGAGTCTCCCATTTAGTGATGGCACTGGCGTAGCTAGGGTCCTGTATTCCTGCTGAATCACTGAGGTTGTCCAGAAGAATTTGTTTTTTTAACTCATTTGATGCTATGGAAGATAGGAAAGCTGGTAGGGCAATCTGGGAGGATTTGCGTAATCCCAGCCCCGAAACCTGACTGAAAGTGAGGCTTGCAACCACTGCCCAACACTCTCTAGCATGATCTTGAGGAGAGTCATATTTCTTGAGTTTCGAACTGCTGAAGGCTGGAGAGAATCTCAGGAAGTTGGCAAGTTTTGGGATTGACAGGCACCTGGTGAGTAGGTGCCTGTCTTTCATCCTGCCTTCCATCGTCCTGAGGTCTGAGATTTTTTTTTCTAGGACCAGATCGATGGCACTGAACCCAAGAGGAGCACCAAGGAGAATGCTGTTGGCTGGATCAATGGCTCGTGTTCCTGGTAAAACTGCACTAATATTCTGGTTTTCAAAGTTTCTCTTGGTACAAAATTATAAATTCTTACATTAACATAAATGAAAAAAAATATATCTTTAAACGTATAAGAGAAAATTTTAGAAAGGACTTAATTTTAGATGAGTTCTTGCTAATTGACCAGTTTTACCTAATCGGCACGACATATATATATATATATATATATATATATATATATATATATATATATATATATATATATATATATATATATATATGTCGTGCCGATTAGGTAAAACTTGCGATTTGGCTTAAATAGCAAAGCTCACCTAGCCATATAAGACAAGTGAAAATTTGTGTATGCAATAATTTCGCCAAAATCATTCTGAACATAACGAGAAAAATATATTTCATTGTGTTTGTTTATTATTAAATTAATGTTAACGTATCTAAAGTATATTTAGTTGGGTTAGGCTAAATTAAATTGCGCTTGTTGTTTTAAGGTTAGGTAGGTTTTCAAAGTTTCTATTGGTACAAAATTATAAATTTTTACATTAAAATAAATGAAAAAAAAATATCTTTAAACGTATAAGAGAACATTTTAGAAAGGACTTAATTTTAGATGAGTTCCTGCTAATTGACCAGTTTTACCTAATCGGCACGATATATATATATATATATATATATATATATATATATATATATATATATATATATATATATATATATATATATATATATATTCATATAACTTATATTAATTTTGTTTAGTAAGTCTCCGAAACATGAAGTTGATGTGAGAATTTTCAGCAGCCGAAAATAGCTGGCATAATTCCTACTTAGATGTGACAAGGAGGTAAACTCGGGCGGTTTAGAACCTAACGAGAATTAGGAGCAATAGAACACATGTATTATAAATCAGGATAAACGAAGTTAATGCAAGCAGGAGCCAAGAAGATGATGTTACATGGTAGATAGTTTATCATAGTTAAACTCAGGAAGGAAGATATTTTGATGCTAGTTAGGTGTTCTTGCTCCATGGAAATGGAACTGTCTCACCTTGTTGCATCAATAATAAAATACATAATATATAATAATATATATAATATAATATATAATAATATAATATATATATTATTAATATATATTATTATTATTATTATTATTTTTATTAATTATTATTATTTAATATAGTGTATATTATAATATAATAAATCGGGCGTTTAGATATCCAGTGGCTTTTAGAAAATATCGATATTATAAATAATAAAAAATAATAATAGAATAATAATATAATAATATATAATAATAATAAAATAATATTATGTAATAATAATAATAATAATATATAATAATAATAATAATAATAATAATAATTAATTTAATAATAATAAATATTATTATTATTAATTATATTATTATTATTATATATTATTATTATTATTATTATTATATATATTATATTATATATATAAAATATAATATATATTTATTATTATTATTATTAATATTATGTATATTATATATTATTTATTATTAAATTTTTATTATTATTATTTATTATTATTATTATTATTATTATTATTATTATAATTATTATTATTTTTTATAATATTATTATTATTATTATTATTATTATTATTATTATTATTATTATTATTATTATTATTATTATTATTATTATTATTATTATTATTATTATGGAGATATTTTTATAAAAGCCACTGGACATTATCTAGCATTATTTAGTGTATATTTATATAGTTGTTTGACAGCTGTAATGAGTAATAAGAGAACTTAGGTGTGTTGCAACTAGTGTAAATCAGAGTGCGTATATAACAAGTTCATTATCTACATTATGTAATGAATTATGATGACATGTTTGGCCTCATCAGTCTGCGATTTATTTTTCTCCAGATAATATAAAATGCGAGAGTTATAGAGTTATACGTCATGTTCTGACATTCATTCCTATTATTTCAATAGGTAAATACAAATTCGTATTAACAGACACTCTCACATTCATGCACACACACACACACACACACACACACACACACACACACACACACACACACACACTAGTTTGGAACCCTCATCTAGCCAAGTATGTAAGGAAACTAGAGAAAATGCAAAGGTTTGCAACAAGACTGGCCCCGGAGCTAAGGGGTATGTCCTACGAGGAGAGGATACGGAAAATCGCTCTGACGACAATGGAAGACAGTAGAGATAGAGGGGATATGACATCGACTTATAAAATACTGAGAGGAATCGACAAGGTGGACAGAGACAGAATGTTCCAGAGATGGGACACAGCAACAAGGGATCACAGTTGGAAGTTGAAGACTCAAATGAACCACAGGGATGTTAGGAAGTATTTCTTCAGTCACAGAGTTGTCAGGAAGTGGAATAGTCCGGGAAGAGATGTAGTGGAGGCAGGATCCATACATAGCTTTAAGGAGAGGTATGATAAAGCTCATGGAGCGGGTAGAGTGACCAAGTAGCGGCCAGTGAAGAGGCGGGGCCAGGAGCTGTGACTTGACCCCTGCAACCGCAACTAGGTGAGTACACACACATACACACACCTAAGACCTATAAGGAGAGATTAGAAAAGCTAAACCTGACGACACTAGAGGACAGGAGAACCAGAGTTGACAGGGTAGACAAGGAGAGTCTGAGAGGTGAATCTCAGGTACACGAAGTGACAACTGGAAGTTAAAAACACAGATGAGTCACAGGGATGTTAGGAAATATTTCTTTAGCCTTAGCGTGGTTAGGAACGATCTAGACAGCGAAGTGGTGGAGGCAGAATCCATACACAGCTTTAAGAATTGGTATGACAGTGTTCAGGAAGCCAGGAGAGTGAAACCAGTAGCTGCCAACAAAGGCAGGGCCAGGAGCTGAGCCTCGGCCCCTGAAACCACAAATAAATACTTTTCGTTAGTGTCGGTATATCGTGGCATGATCAAGCTGAACAATAATGAACACAATCTACCATGGAACATAAATTTCACCAATAGACTCTTACTACATTAATGGAACACAATACTCATTACTTGATGAACAAGACACATGTACAACACCTGGGTATCTTGATTGGTGAGACGTTTCGCTTGCCAGGCGGGCTTCTTCAGTCGGAGACAGCGGAAGCGATTGGAGAGATAATGGTGAGGTGATCAGTCCCTCCGTCTTAAAGCATACTGAGATAATACTGACCACATCAGTATTACTACTCCAAGACTGAGGGGACTGACCACCTCAGTATTACTACTCCAAGACTGAGGGGACTGACCACCTCAGATTATCTTTCCACTGCTTCTGCTCTGTCCAGTATTCACTGTACGTCAAACTCCGTATTTGACTGAAGAGGCCTGCTGAGCAGGTGAAACGTTTCGACAATAAAACTAACCCAACTATTTCTCACTCACCTACACGTGTGCAATGTTTACTCTCTCTCTCTCTCACTGTCTCTCATTATCTTATCAGTATCTTATCTCTGTTTCTCACTCTGATATTCTTGGTGTCCTGTCTTACACACCTACACACAAGACTTCTTACACACACACATGTGCACATGTGTGTAAGCCCAGATACCCTCCTCTCTTTCTCACACACACACATACACACACTAACACACATACACACACACACACACACACACACACACACACACACACACACACACACACACACACACACATCACGCAGGACTACAAAGAGACCTGCACAGGCTGGATAAGTGATCTAGCAACTGGCTCCTCGAATTTACGCCCGCCAAATGCAAAGTTATGAAGATCGGGAAAGGGCAAAGAAAACCACAGACAGAGTATAGGCTAGGTGGCCAAAGACTACAAACCTCACTCAAGGAGAAAGATCTTGGGGTGGGTATAATACCGAACACATCTCCGGAAACGAACATCAACCACATAACTGCTGCAGCATATGGGCGCCTGGCAAACCTGAGAATAGCGTTCCGATACCTCAGTAATGAATCGTTCAAGACTATGTATACCGTGTACGTTATACCCATATTGCAGTATGCAGCACCAGTTTGGAAACCACACCTGGTCAAGCACGTCAAAAAATTAGAGAAAGTCAAAGGTTTCCAACAAGACTAGTTCCGGAGCTAAGGAGAATGTCCTAAGAAGAAAGTTTAAAATAAATCGGCCTGACGACACTGGGGGACAGGAGGGTTAGATGAGACATAATAACGACATACAAAATACTGCGAGGAATTAACAAGGTGGACAGAGACAAGATGTTCCAGCGATGGGACAGAGAAACAAGTTAAAGAATCAGTTGAGTCAAAGAGATGTTAGGAAGTATTTCTTTAGTCATAGAGTTGTCGGGAAGTGGAATAGTCTGGCCCATGACGTAGTGGAGGCAGGAACCATACAGAGTTTGAAGACGAGGTATGATAAAGCTCATGGAGCAGGGAGAAAGATAACCTAGTAGCGATCAGTGAAGAGGCGGGACCAGGAGCTATGTCTTGACTCCTGCAACCACAAATAGGTGAGTACACACACCCACTCACACACATAAACATACAAACATACGCACATATTACCATTTCCCCTGAAACACTCCTCAATCGAATCACTATTGTAGCAAACACAAGACTGGCGGATTTAAAAGTAGATTTCAGAAACATCACCAAGAAGGCATATGTCAAGACGCTCTTGAAGTATGCAGCACCAGTATGGAACCTACGAATGGTTACACATGTAAAGACGCTGGAGAAAGTTCACATACTTGCAACGAAGTTAATTCCAGAGGTGACGGGTATGACCCATGAGGAGAGGCAAGAGGAACTTTATCTTACAACACTAGAAGACAGAAGAACCAGAGGTGACGTGATTTTGATGCTCATAATAATGAGAGCAATTGAGAGGGTGGACAGGGAGAGTGTGTCTGAGAGGTGGATCTCAGGTACACGAGGTCATAGATGGAAGTTAAAAACCAAAGATGATTCACAGGGATCTTAGGATATAATTCTTCAGCCTTAGAGTGGACAGGAAGTTCAATGGCCTATACAGCGAAGAACCTAAACAGCAAGGAGAGAGAATGAAACCAGTTTTGGCCAGCAGAGAAGCTTAGCCAAGAGCTGTGACTCGCCCTCTGCAATCATAATTAGTTATTCGCTCACACACATATATCACACAGACACACACACACAGTCACACACATAACCAAGTAACTGGTAGGCGGAAGCTCTGATAGCGTAGTAATTGCTGCCTTATTAGGTTAAATTCTCAACTAAATTGGAGGTTAGTATGCAGGCTTGAAGTAATTGTATTTGTAATTAAAGGTAAATTAAATTAATATTTTTGTTTAACTATTGTAATCGTAACAGTCATTGGTCTTTTGATTAAAAAGTAATTATAATTGTTATTGTAATTGACAAAAGGAAAGTAAGCACACATGAAATGGTATATATCTGTAAATTATTATGTTATTCTCGTTGCTTGGGTCTCGTCACTTGCTTCCTCGGCTGAGAGAAATGTTTGCGTGAGCTGTGTGTGACTGAGTGCCTCTCTCAGAGTCCGGACTGTGAGTGCCTCTCTCAGAGTCCGGACTGTGAGTGCCTCTCTCAGAGTCCGGACTGTGAGTGCCTCTCTCAGAGTCCGGACTTGTTCACTGACAAATCATGTTATAATTGTTTTGTGTCAAAAGTCAAAGTTTATTTCTGAAAACAGGAAGGCACTGGTTTTAAATGTTCGAACTGATAAGAGTTCGTGGATTGCACGAACAATTCTGACTTAAGGATGTCTTTAGATGAGTTATAAAATGAATGAGAACAAATCATTTTATGTCAAATTTCATAGTATTAGTGACAGGGATATGCTATTGGGGAGTTTTATAATTAGCTCTCAATTTATTTTTATAATATTTTATGCAGTTTCGTGAGAGCATAGGGCAAGGAAGGAAATTGAAAGACAAAAGAGTGTAATAAAAATTGGGCTACTACAACGCCAAAATTTTTATTTCCTTCACATATTTTTAAATTACATTTTTTCACCCGTGTTATACGAGTGATATTGCTTAACAACATCCTGATTCCTGAATATCAATTTTGTAAGGGTGAATAGGGAAGGCCAGTAATGCAGTAGTATGTTATGTCAGTCACACATTTATACAGCAGTCTATTAGTCATCAGATTTAGTGAAACAAATATTATGCACTAGCTCTTCATTTGTTTCTCTATGACTGGAAATGACTAATGGCATTCTCGTGTATTATTATTAAATACAAAATGTGAAGTAAAATGTTTGCTTATTATTACGAAGATTTTCAAATTATTTCAGTATAAGATATAATGTCAAGTACAGTAGAACGTCTATTAAAACGTTTTCTCCATTACACTATTTTCAAATTGCAGCATATTTTCGTTTTACACTTCGAAAAAAATCAATTTAAACGGTTCTGCTTTTTGTTAGGGAAAAAAAATTTCAGCGCTGTAAGCTGGATGAATGACTTACTGACTGACCTGATTAACTGATTTTCTGATTGACTTGACTGACCTGACTTGGCTGATTTACTGAATGAATGACCTGATTTCCTGAATGCCTTGACTGACTGACTTATTGAATTGACTGACTGATTTACTGAATGACTTGACTGATTTACTGAATGAATTGACTAATTTATTGAGTGATTTACTTGACAGACTGACCTACTGACTTGACTAACTTACTGACTTGACAGACCAACTTGACTGATTTATTGATTGACTATATTGATTGACTTACTGATTTACTGAATGACTTGACTGACTGACTTGAATGAGTGACCTACTGACTCACTTGACTGGACTGACTTACTGACCTAAGCCCAGATAAGCCTCAGCATGCCTCTCCACTCCCTCCTTAATAGTCATCGACAACCTCCATTAACCACAATTTAAAGTAATACATATTATTTATGTTGCATTTTAGCCCTAAGCAACATAAAAAAACAACATACATTGTAAGGATAATGAACAACAATTGCATTATTATTTTTATTTTTGTAAGATTTGAAGACCTAAAAAAAAAAAGTTGTTTGGCCTTTTTGGTGTCCTTGCAACATAACCATATTCCTCTAACACTACATTTTGTGAAACCTAATTACCGTCTTAATCGACGGTCTACTGTAATTGAAGAAAATAATTGATTAACACGTATGAAGTAATTGTAACATGTTTTCTTATCACGTTAATGTATTACCAATTGAAATTTTCGAAGACTAATTAAAATTGTAATAATAATAGGCTTTGAACCATATCATGTAATTACTCCAAGCCTGTTAGTATGCATATCTACAGGTGTATTAAAAATCTACAAGTACACCAATATATATCAGTCTGGAACAGGAGAGACACATGGACAAGACATGGGCACGAGCATAGAGCAAAAGTCACTCTCATCAGGAGAGGACAAACTAAAACCAAGAAACACGAACACTCCTGATCACATGCCCACAATATACCACACACACACACACACACACACACACACACACACACACACACACACACACACACGCAGTAGTCACAGAAACGAAACTCACAGGGATGATAGAAGATGCAGTCTTCCCACCCGGATATCAGATCCTGAGGAAAGATAGAGGGAAAGGAGTTGCACTGCTCGTTCTAATCTTTCCATTATTTATGTTGCCCTTGTGAACAAACCTTTCCTCTGCCTCCTTGCATTTGTTGTTACGTAGTCCATCATTTTGTTTACTGATTTCCCTACCAATTTTCTTTCCCACTGAACCTCCTACAGGAAGTTCCTCATACCTGTGTAGTCCCCACTTTGTAATTTGGCCTTTCACATCCTACTCCTAACTCTACAATGTATTCAAAGCTCAAAATCACGTAATCACTAGCTCCACGGGGCCTCTCATATGTGATTCCCTCATTGTCTGATCTACTTAGGGTGTACACCAAGTCCAGTCTTGCTGGTTCATCCTCCCCTCCCTCTCTCTGGTAGTGTCCCTAACATGTTGATGCATGAGGTTTACCAGTACCACATCCATCATCTTGGTTCTCCATGTTTCGGGACCCCAATGTGGCTCCAGGTTTTCCCAATCTCCGTGTGATTGAAATCGCCCATAACTAGTAATTTTGCTCTAACCGTGTGAGCTCTTCTGGCCACCTCCGCTAGTGTATCCACCATTGCTCTGTTGCTCTCTTCATATTCTTCTCTTGGCCTTTTGCAGTGCAGTTCTGTAGAGGGTTATTCATCATTGCAATAACTACCTTATGTCCCCAAAACTGAATTGTACCTACTATGTGGTCCCTTTCGCCCATTTCGCCCATTCCTCAATTTCCTTAAATCCCCATCGGGGTTTAATGAGCACCTGGTTTACCCAAAGGCATAGGCAAAAACTAAGTGCACTTGAGAATGGAAAGAGTGGAAGACAAAGGACCCAGGAAAATAGAGATAAGCGGAAGAGCCAGAAACGAATATTCACAGATAAATAGGGAGGGCCAGCGACAACACGAATATGATATAGCATCAAAATCAAGTCTGACCCGAAGCTGTTGTATAGCCACATCAGGAGGAAGACAACAGTCAGGGGCCAAGTAATCAGGCTGAGGAAAGAAGGTGGGGAGCTCACAAGAAACGACCAAGAAGTATGTGAGGAGCTCAACATGAAATATAAGGAAGAATTTACAGTGGATACAGAAAAGACTCCGGGAAGTCAGAACAGGAGGGTACACCAAAAAGGGATATACCAACAAGTGTTGGATGAAATAAACATAACCGAGGAGGGGTTGAAGAAGCTGCTAAGTGACCTTAATATCTTAAAGGCGGTGGGACCGGAAAACATCTCTCCGTGGGGCCTTAGAAAAGGAGCAGAGACACTATGTGGGCCACTAACAACAATATTTAACATATCAATTGAAACTGGGCAACTACCTGAAGTATATAAGACGACAAATGTAGTCCCCATTTTTAAGAAGGGAGACAGACACGAGGCACTAACCTGTAGACCTGTGTCACTAACATGTATAGTATGCAGATTTATGGAGAAGATTATCAGGAGAGTGGTGGAGCACCTAGAACCGAACACTCTTATAAACTACAACCAGTCACGGATTCATGGAAGGCAAATCCTGTTTCACAAACCTACTGGAGTTTCATGACATGGTAATGGAGAGAAGGATTGGTAGATTGCATTTTTTTGGACTGCAAGAAGGCCTTCGACACAGTTCCTCACAAGAGATTAGTGCAAAAGCTAGAGGATCAAGCACGTATAACATAGAGAATACCTGACAGGGAGGCAACTCCGAGTCATGGTACTTGACGAGGTATCACAGTGGGCGCTTGTGATGAGTGGGGTTCCACAAGGGTCAGTCCTAGGACCAGTGCAATGACATGCTGGAAGGGATAGACTCAGAAGTGTCAATGTTTGCAGATGATGTGAAGTTAATGAGGAGAATTAAATCAGATGAGGACCAGGTAGGACTAGAAAGAGACATGGACAGGCTGCTAGCCTGTTCCAGCATCAGACTCCTCGAATTTAACTCCAAATGCAGAGTCATGAAGATGGGAAAGGGCAAAGAAGACCGCAGACAGTGTATAGGCTAGGTGGCCAAAGACTGCAAACCTCACTCAAAGAAAAAATATCTTGGGGTGAGTATAATACCGAGCACATCTCCTGTGGCGCACATCAACCAGATAATTGCTGCAGAATATGGGCGCCTGACAAACCTAAGAAGAGCGTTCAGATACCTCATTAATTAAGGAACCGTTGAGAACACTGTGCACCGTGTATATCAGGCCAATACTGGAGTATGTAGCACCAGTTTATAACCCACACCTGGTCAAGCACGTCATGAAATTAGAGAAAGTGCAAAGGTTTGCTACAAGACTAGTCCCACAGCTAAGGGGAATGTTCTACGTAGATATGTTAAAGGAAATCGGCCTGACGACAGTGGAGAATAGGAGGGTTAGGAGAGACATGATAACGACATATAAAATACTGCGAGGAATTGACAGGGTGGACAGAGACAGGATGTTCCAGAGATAGGACACAGTAATAAGGGGACCCAATTGGAAGTTGAAGACTCAGATGAATCAGAGGGATGTTAGAAATTATTTCTTTAGTCATAGAGTTTTCAGGAAGTGGAATAATCTGGAAAGAGACGTAGTGGAGGCAGGAACCATACATAGCTTTAAGATGAGGTTTGATAAAGCTTATGGAGCAGGGAGTGAGAGAGGTTCTAGTAGCGATCAGTGAAAAGGCGGGACCAGGAGCTATGAATCGACTCCTGCAACCACAAATAGGTGAATGTAAATAGGTCAGTACACACATACACACAAACGTGTTGCACCTTGTCCAATATTATAGAAACTTTTATAATTTTTAGCTCATATGTACCGAGATATTTATTTTGAAGCAAATTCACTAGCAAGGATAATAAATTAAGATTTATATTGAAAAAGCTTCTTCGATTAAAAATGTTAGAAAGAAAGAGAAGACAGGAACAGAAACAGATGATTCAGGTGGTTCTTCACTAAATAGGACGTCATATATTACATCACATTACAGAACACTATAATCATAACACTCTAAAATTATTTAACGTGCGTAATTTTTTTTAATAAGAACTGGTATTGCATAAACATTGAATTAAAAGACCATAGAATGTAACAACTCTGGAGGAAGAACAACGGCAGGACATAGAGAAAAGTTTGGCATTGTTCGATGTTTCAAGTAGCAGGAATGTTTACTTACAGAATTAAAAAATATAAAATGTTTAAGGTTGGAAATAAAGATTATGTATACATTTGTAAGGAGGAGGTAAAATGAGCATAAAGATAGGTCCAAATAAGGTAATTAGATGACAGAGACAGAATGAGAGAGAGACAGAGATTGTATATAGCCTTCCATGTGGAAAGAGGCAAAATTAGTTCCTGTTTATAAAAAGAAAAGCTGAGTTGAAATCGGCAACTACAGGGCTATGTCACTCTTATCACACTTGCAAAATTCTCTCGACAATACTCTGACGGCAAATGACAGCCTATATTGACTACCACTCAATTCTTTGTAATCGTCAATATGGCTTCAAAAAAGGTCGCGCTTCTGCTGTTCTGTTAAAACTCTCTGCAATGTTGCAACAGGCGCTGGATGACTCCAAGATCAGCTGTACAGCAGACTTGAAAAATGCTGGTGCCTTCTACCGAGTATGACAGCAAGGAGTCTTGACAAAATTGCAAGCCTTTTTGTTTTACTCATGGATTTACAAGATTAGGTTTAGGGATCGTGACTTTATTTACAAGATGATAATCTTTTTATTGTTAAGAGATATATAAATAGGGAATAGGATGAAGTTGCAGCCATCTGTGACCACTATACCTTCTTAATGATTTCACTCAATATAGATCTCTAAGATTAACGTCGTCGTAAGCTCCTCTCTTTTATATGTGCGGGTTGTGTGTGTATCTCTAAGATTAGTTCTATGTGAGATATAGCAAGACAGTCAATCTTTTCCAGTGTCCTACAGAGAAGTGTGCTTAGTCCGTTGTGGAGTGTTTAGTTCAGTGACTGTCTTCACCTCTTCCTAGAGTCCCATGCCTATGTATATGATTGTACTCTGACATTTACTTATCCAAGAGGGAAAACACCACATTTTTTCATGAACAACAATCAACAGCTTTCAGCTATACAAACCTGAATGGGGTCAACAATTGCAAGTTATATTAGCTTCTGAGAAAACATAAATGTCGTTGGTCTCTAGGCAGCACGAACAGCTGGAACAGTGGTCTACAGTAGAGGCTGCTGAGCTTTGAACGAGTAACATGTGGGCTCACACCTGGAGTATTATCCAGTTTCTTGCATTGCCTGATCCCTATCTTATTCACGACTTCTGGACAGAACAGAAAACCGAGGAAGACGACTGATTTCTCACCTGAACCCATCCAGCCTAAATAGACTTGGCAGTTCAGGAGTGTATTCTATATCGGAGAAATGTAGGTGGCTTTGCTGGTTAGTATACTGCCATTAATGTTAACTAATCAAACTTGGCTTTACTTCGCGGAGAGCAAGAAGACAGCTTCTATACCACAAGACGGGCAGCAAAGAGCAACTACACTTTGGCTGTTCCCTTCTCAAGAACTTCTATTCATCAGAGATCATTCCTTGAAAGACTCTAGTGTGGGGACTCATTGGTATAGCAATGAGTCTGATGACCAAAAGACATCGCTGGTCCAAAACTGGTTCCAAATTCATCTTCTTCACTACTTGTTTCCTTCATAACAATAAATAATTAATAGTGATAATGTAAGGCATGACATTAAAATGAGTTGAGGTACATAACAGCTCTTAGCTTATAAATAAATATAGGAACTCTTAATCCATCTCCGTAAAAAAAACATTGTACGAAGAAAGAGAAGAGAGAGAGAGATACGTAGATGGGAGAGAGAGAGAGAATAGGATTCGCTGCACTTTCATATTACAATAGAGAATGTAGAGTGAGTGAATATTCCACTGTGAAGCCAAATGTGATTAACAACACTGGTCTGCATTTGGAATGTTTTTAATTTTTTATTTAAATTCATGGTTGCGATGTTACATATTCTTGGGCTGATGATTGTAAATATCTAAACCATTTTTCTCTATCAAGTAAGGATTTTGAATAAAATACAAATTAATGACAATAAAAAATGTGATTTTTTAATAAATTGTTACTTTATTAAAATTAGTCAAGTAATCATGGAAAAGCACATTCTGTTAGTTTTAAGATCATATGAATTCCAAATAAACGTGAATGAAATCAAATGATTTTATTAAAAAAATATGCTCCTAATAATTAGCCTACATATTGAATCAAAGGAAGAAGGACCGCTTTGATTTTCGCTTGTGCTGTGCATCGAGACCATTAAGTTTCAATGACCAGCAGTAATCCGCCATCATGATGACATTCCATTTGCCCTGGTGTCAAGTTTCCATGGTGCAATTATCCTGATGGAACCACCGCTCTCCTTGTTCCTCACTGTAGTCCCCACAATTGTTGGGAAAATAGTCAAGATGTGAGTGCAAAAAGTGTATCTTCACACTCATTCTAGACACAAGTGGTTGGAAACTTGAACTCAAGTCTTAGATAATTTTTTCATATTCGGGGAAGCGCCTGTTTCCCAGGAAGTTGTGGACAATCTGCTTGAATGAAAACCCGGCAATCATCTCGACACCTGCTAATGCTTCATCAAAATGCTTGCCCTTCATCAATTCCCGAATCTGAGGGCCAACAAAGATTTCTGCATTTACCTTGCCTTCACTTATACGAGTAAATTTTGACTCCAGGTACTTGAAAGTAGTTACATTTTTGTTCAAGGCCTTCACAAAATTTTTCATAAGCCCTAATTTGATGTAGAGTAGTGGTAGCATAATTTTCTTGGGGTCAACTAGTGGCACAGATTTTACGTTGTGATTTCCGGGTAAGGAGCTGGTTCTTGGTGGCCAGTCTTTTTGTTCATAGTGCCGGCTGTCTGCCCTACTATCCCAAAGACACAGAAAACAGGGATACTTGGTGTATCCGCCTTGAAGACCTAGTAGGAGAGCAATAACTTTTAAATCACCACAAATGAGACTCTGATGAAATTTGCGATGTCTCTGGTGGCACAGGTACAAAAATATCTTCAGAGTGAGGGACAGACCTTATTGCTGAAGGAATATTTG
Organism: Cherax destructor; assembly: GCA_009830355.1. Lineage (NCBI taxonomy): Eukaryota > Metazoa > Arthropoda > Malacostraca > Decapoda > Parastacidae > Cherax > Cherax destructor. The sequence continues at coordinate 36,658 of WNWK01012283.1, read as the reverse complement.
GGTATATTATGCGGTCTTTAGTCTTCTTGTTGAATCCAACTACATTAATCATACAAAAGTTGCAGTCATCAAGGTGGTTCATCTGCTCCCGCCATACCATTGGTACTCCAACTGTTTTCCAACTGACCACATTCGGAGCTTACTGATGCAACTCTTGCAAACTTTGTGTGGTACAAATGGTTTGTCCTGGTCTCCAAGTTTGCAGCCAAAATAAACAAAGTAGCAGCGCTTTGGAAGGAATAGACTCAGAAGTGTCCGGGAATCTGAATAGGTGAATTCCCCCCAGACATGGCAAAATATGTCTGGTGAATTTATGCAGCCTCTAGTCATATTAATAATCTGAAAATAAAGAAAAATATATTATATTTAACATTTAAGTCAATATAAGGGAAGCATTTTAATTGGTAATATACCACTTTCTCATTTATGTTATACGAAAAGAGAAAAGTAAAGTTTCCGTATAACTTGACAACCTGATGTGATAGAGATGACTAAAAAACACATGAATCACTATTTTCCATATATATATATATATATATATATACCGAAAAAGATACTATAGAGTCAATAAAAGAAATCATGCAGACCAGTGTTATTGGTAAGATTAAACAAAACACAGAAAATGCGTTGGTTCACAAGCTGAGCAGCTGTGAGGAAATACACTACTACAGAACACAGAGCACTACATAAACTACAATATTTCAGAATGTTACATAAAATACTTTACTACACAACACAGAGCTATATGAACTACTACACAACACAGAGAACTGCATTAACTACAACATAGTGTACTGCCTAGTGGTTACTTTATTAAGGTAGTTCTTATTTATATTCTAGCTAGTTTCTGGTACTTCCAGGGTTGTCTGTGTATTATCCTATCACCTAGTTATCTATCATTAGGGTGGGTTAGGTGCAATGGACGCCTAGGTTTCCCTCTACTTAGGTAATTAACTGGTGGTGATATATTGGTACCGTTATGTGTAGCTGAGCCAGTGATTGGGTATACTGCTAGTGCAGGAAAGTGGTCGATATCTGAGAGTACTATGCTACGTGGTAGTGTTGGTGTTAGGGGTACCACCTCAACGCGGTACTGCTTCACTGTGTGTGTGCTGTTCTATGGTTGGTATTTTGGCACAGGGTCACATTCAGTTATAAAGTTCTGCACTGCTGTAGATTAGCCAGGCAAAGTTGTACTTTGCCTGGTTAAATATCAATTGAGTGTACTAACTGGTGTACACTTACACACCCGGAATACAGTAAAGGAGTTAATCTGTTACAGGTCAATGCCTCATGATAGTCAGCTAGTAGATATTTTCCATAAACATTCATTTCTTGGGCAACAACATACCTATAAAAATCTTGCGGATAGATGGAGTTGGATATATCGATCATATTATATAAGAACATAAGAAACAAGGAGCACTGCAGGAGGCCTGCTGGCCCATGCTAGACAAGTCCAAGTCCCTCACACCCACACCCTCTCATGTACTTTTCTGACCTATTTTTAAAGCTACTCAAGGTTTTAGCTTCCGTGACTCTACTAGGGTGTTTGTTTCACTCATCCAAAACTGTATTACTAAACCAGTGCTTTGTTATAAATCTAAATTCCTATAAATCTAAATTTTTCAAACTTGAACCCATTGCTGCGAGTCCTGTCTTGGTTAGACATTTTTAGCATTTTATTTACATCCCATGTTGTACATAAATGGTATACAAAACGTACAAGATGCAAAGCAACCACGGGGGAGTAGGTTGTTTTGCATCCTGTATCACTTGGTTTGCGATATTTGCATAATACAAGATGAAGAATTGGACAAATGTTTAATTCTTCATCTCGTCGGGGTTATATACCGACAACTTCTTTCTTACTGCTGGCCCATTCCTTAGGTATATGCTACATCCACCGGGATTCCTGCCTACCAGTAATACTGCGTTCGTCTGCTACACGTTTTAAACCTGTCGCCAGAATATAAGAGCCAAGTTCCGTGACTATGCTTTAGTTTCTTCAAGACCACGGTGCTTATCACCAAATCCAAGACTGAAGAACTAATAACTTCATCTTTTGTATATAATTATTCACATTGTGTCCTTGTATTGTATTGATAAAGCCACTGGTTGCAGAAACGTCTACAAATAAAGATACCCAGTTATTGCACCTACATAACCTCTATTTATTCCTGTTTTTCATTTATACACCTCAGTTATATCCCTCCTAATTCTACGCCTTTGTAGAGAGTACAGATTCAGTGCCATAAGTCTATGCTTGTAAATAACCTCTTGAAGTTTTGAGTCTCATTAATGCGAGCTGGTTTTCAAAAACTTTAAATTATTTAATTATAAGTTCATGTTTATTTTGTACCTTTAAAATTTATGCTAAATATATATTTAAGTTTTATTTTCCAACATCATAGAGAAATACTTTATTCTTAATCAGCTTATACATATTTACTAATGTACACTGGTGTTTGTTTGCCTCAGAGCTTCATTTCCATCTGAGATATGTTAGTAAATAAGATAAAAACTTCTGTGAGAGAAATTAGTACCTGAGGAGATTGATTTCAAACAGTTGGTATTGCACTGTTTTCTTAGAATTATATAAATAATTAACAAGCAACAGGATGAGGAAACAATTTGTGACGTGCGCGCGAGCGCACACACACGTACACACACACACACACACACACACACTCACACACACACACACACACACACACACACACACACACACACACACACACACTATCTATCTACGAAAATAAACAGATTAGTCGAAGAGCCAGAAACGAGTATGCACAGATAAGGAGGGAGGCCCAGCGACAGTACGAAAAAAACAGCATCGAAAGTCAAGTCTGACCCGAAACTGCTGTATAGCCACATTAGGAGGAAGACAACAGTCAAGGACCAGGTGACCAGGCTGAGGAAAGAAGGTGGGGAACTCACAAGAAACGACCAAGAGGTATGTGAGGAGCTCAACACGAGATTTAAGGAGGTATTTACAGTGGAGACAGAAGGGACCCCGGGAAGACAGAACAGGGGGGTACACCAACAAGGGATATAACAACAAGTGTTGGATGAAATACACACAACCGAGGAGGAGGTGAAGAAGCTGCTAAGTGACCTTGATACCTCAAAGGCGATGGGACCAGACATCTCTCCGTGGGTCCTTAGAGAGGGAGCAGAGACGCTGTTTGTGCTACTAATCACAATTTTCAACAAATCCCTTGAAACTGGGCAACTACCTGAGATATGGAAGACGGCAAATGTAGTCCCCATCTTTAATTAAGAAAGGAGACAGAAATGAGGCACTAAACTATAGACCAGTGTCACTAACGTGTATAGTATGCAAAGTCATGGAGAAGATTATAAGGAGGAGAGTGGTGGAGCACCTGGAACGGAACAAGATTATAAACGACAACCAGCACGGATTCATGGAGGACAAATCCTGTGTCACAAACCTACTGGACTTTTATGACAAGGTAACAGAAGTAAGACATGAGAGAGACGGGTGGGTCAATTGCATTTTCTTGGACTGCAAGAAGGCCTTCGACACAGTTCCTCACAAGAGATTAGTACAGAAGCTAGAGGATCACGCACGTATAAACGGAGTGGCACTGCAATGGATCAGAGAATACCTGACAAGGAGGCAACAGCGAGTCATGGTACGTGATGAATTATCACAATGGGCGCCTGCGACGAGCGGGGTCCCACAGGGGTCAGTCTTGGGACCAGTGCTATTCTTGAAATATGTGAATGACATGACGGATGGGATAGACTCAGAAGTGTCCCTGTTTGCAGATGATGTGAAGTTAATGAACAGAATTAAATCAGATGCGGATCAGGCAGGACTACAAAGAGACCTGGACCAGACGGACAGGCAAAGAAAACCGCAAACAGAGTATAGGCTAGGTGGCCAAAGACTGCAAAACTCACTCAAGGAGAAAGATCTAGGGGTGAGTATAATACATAGCACGTCTCCGGAAGCACACATTAACCAGATAACTACTGTGACATGTGGGCGCCTGGCAAACCTGAGAATAGCGTTCCGATACCTCAGTAAGGAGTCGTTCAAGACTCTGTATACCGTGTGCGTCAGGCCCATACTGGAATATGCAGCACCAGTTTGGAACCCACACCTAGTCAAGCAGGTCAAGAAATTAGAGAAATTGCAAAATTAGCAATAAGGCTAGTTCCAGAGCTAAGGGGAATGTCTTACGAAGAAAGGTTAAGGGAAATCGGCCTAACGACACTGGAGGACACGAGGGTCAGGGAAGACATGAGTACGACATACAAAATACTGCGTGGAATAGATAAGGTGGACAGAGACAGGATGTTTCAGAGATGATACACAGAAACAAGGGGTCACAAATGGAAGTTGAAGACTCAGATGAGTCAAAGGGATGTTAGAATGTATTTCTTCAGCCATAGAGTTGTTAGGAAGTGGAATAGTCTAGCAAGTGATGTAGTGGAGGCAAGAACAGAGGAGGACACCAACAATGAATATACCAACATGTGTTGGATGACATATACACAACTGAGGAGGAGGTGAAGAAGTTGCTCAGTGACCTTGATACCTCAAAGGCGATGGGACCGGACAACATCTCCCCGTGGGTCCTTAGAGAGGGAGCAGAGATGCTGTGTGTGCCACTAACCACAATCTTCAATACATCTCATGAAACTGGGAAACTACCTGAGGTATGGAAGACGGCAAATGTAGTTCCCATTTTTAAGAAAGGAGACAGAACCGAGGCACTAAACTATAGACAAGTGTCAATGACGTGTATAGTGTGCAAAGACATGGAGAAGATTATCAGGAGGAGAATGGTGGAGGACCTGGAACGGAACAAGATTATAAACGACAACCAGCACGGATTCATGGAAGTCAAATCCTGTGTCACAAACCTTCTGGAGTTCTATGACAAAGTTACAGAAGTAAGACACTAGAGAGAGAGGGGTGGGTTGATTGCATTTTCTTGGACTGCAAGAAGGCCTTCGACACAGTTCCTCACAAGAGATTAGTGCAGAAGCTAGAGGATCAGGCGTGTATAACAGGAAGAGCACTGTAATGGATCGGATAATACCTGACAGGGAAGCAACAACGGGTCATGGTACGTGCTGAGGTATCACAGTGGGCGCTTGTGACGAGCGGAGTCCCACAGAGGTCAGTTCTAGAACCAGGGATAGACTCAGAAGTGTCCCTGTTCACAGATGATGTGAAGTTAATGAGTAGAATTTAATCAGATGAGGATCATGCAGGACTTCAAAGATACCTGGACAGGCTGGACACCTGGTCCAGCAACTGGCTTCTCGAATTTAACCCCGCCAAATGCAAAGTCATGAAGATCGGGGACGGGCAAATAAGACTACAGACAGAGTATAGACTAGGTGGCCAAAGACTGCAAACCTCGCTCAAGGAGAAAGATCTTGGGGTGAGTATGACACCGAGCACGTCTCCGGAAACACACATCAACCAGATAACTGCTGCAGCATATGGGCGCCTGGCAAACCTGAGAATAGCTTTCCGATACCTTAGTAAGGAATCGTTGAAGACACTGTACACCGTGTACGTCAGGCCCATACTAGAGTAAGCAGCACCAGTTTGGAACCCACACCTAGTCAAGCACGTCAAGAAATTAAAAAAAGTGCAAAGGTTTTCGACAAAGTTAGTTCCAGAGCAAAGGGAAATGTCCTACGAAGAAAGGTTAAGGGAAATCGGCCTGACAACACTGGAGGACAGGAGGGTTAGGGAACACATGCTAATGACATACAAAATACTGCGTGGAATAGACAAGGTGGATAGAGACAGGATGTTCCAGAGAGGGAACACAGAAACAAGGGGTCACAATTGGAAGTTGAAGACTCAGATGAGTCAAAGGGATGTTAGGAAGTATTTCTTCATCCATAGAGTAGTCAGAAAATGGAATAGTCTAGCAAGTGATGTAGTGGAGGCAGGAACCATACATAGCTTTAAGACGAGGTATTATAAAGCTCATGGAGCAGTGAGAGGACCCATTATCGATCAGTGAAGAGGCGGGGCCAGGAGCTGAGTCTCGACCCTTGCAACCACAATTAAGTGAGTACACAGGAACCATGCATAGGCGAGTCACAACTTCAGTGCTCTGTGAATTTAAGTGTTTTGTGTGCTACCTTAGGTTACTGTAGAAGTCATTAAGTGAGTCAGAGTAGTGAACAATCCTTGAAGTGATTTACAAGTTGCCCTGAGCCACATAAGTGTGGGGAGAGCCACTATTTCATAAGCGTTTAATTATTTTCTTCTCATAACCCTCCACTCCCCATATTTTATATTATATTTGAACTTTATTTGAAAGCAAAGTACATTAACAAAAATACAATAGGAAGTAGAACATAAATAACATTTCCGAGCCTACTACTCAAATACTTCATCCAGCTTCCCATCGATGAGCCGCGTGTCCAGAATGCTCCAGGCATTTTCCCTCTGGATCACAAGACTGACTCTCTGAAAGAAGAAGATGGCCGCTCTGTGATCCTTGGTTTCTGTGATGAGTTTTTCACCCAGCTCTCTGAAGAACTTTCGATCACACTTACCCTATGCTTCGAGGGTCTCTGACCCTACTGGGATGAAATCGTAGAAAGAGGGCAGGTATTTATATTTGAGGATCTTCTGTGTCTCCCTGTAACTAGCGGCTCCACCCTATTCCACTTCATGGTATGACAAGTAGGTGTCTGCCGACTTGGCGGCACAGGTGTTTTCCATTCTATCAGGGTAGCATAGTAACTATATCTGAACTCTTTGCTTTCAGTAACCTACCTCCTATTCCATACACATGCAACATCTGCCACATTGCCCCCCTATCCACATTGACCCCCTATCCACAAAAACCTGTTTACCCTTATCTAAATACGGTTTACCCATATGTTTCACTGTAAACACTTGGTCTACACACCCCTACCTTTCCTGAAGCCTCCTTGTTCATCTGCTATCCTGCTCTTACTCTTAATTCTTTCAATAATAACTCTACCGTATACTTTACCAGGTATACTCAACAGACTTATTTCCCTATAATTTTTGCTCTCTGTTTTGTTCCCTTTGCCTTTATACAAAGGAACTATGCACGCTCTCTTCCCATCCCTAGGTACCTTACCCTCTTCCATACATTTATTAAATAATAGCACCAACCACTCCAAAACTATATCCCCACCTGCTTTTAACATTTTTTAACTATCTTTATCCCATCAATCCCAACTGCCTTACCCCCTTTCATTCCTATAACCACAAACTTCTGCTGAACACTCTAACACTACATTCTTAAACCTACCCCATACATCTTCGACCCCATTGCCTATACTCTCACTAGACCATCTATCCTCCAATAGTTATTTATATCTTACCCTAACTGCCTCCTCTTTTATTTTATAAACCTTCACCTCTCTCTTACTTTCTGCTTCTATTTTTATTTTATCCTATCTACCTCTTACTCTCACTGTAGCTACAACTAAAAATGATCTGATATTTCTGTGGCCCCTCTATAAACATGTACATCCTGAAGTCTATTCAACAGTCTTTTATCTACCAATACTGTTATTACGTTCTTCATCTAAACCAAACCCACGAACCACACAACGGTACGTCAACCAGACTACCTTGACGACACTAACTCACCCTTTACAATCTTAAATGTTGTACTCACAACCAGTTGAACTATCATGAAGATGTTGCCTCAAGAGTCGTATCCTGGCAAGGTCGCCATTGTCAGGGAAACGCCTTCCGCCTAATCAAAGAAAAAGTAAAAAAAAAAAAGAATAAAAAAAATAAAGACTAAGGAATAATGATTGAGATGGGTTTTCATGAATTTTAATTAAAATTAAATAATAATAAAAAATAATTTGGCCGTTGTGGTTCTGGTAATATGTTATGTCAGGAGTATGTAAAACCCCGGATTGTTTGAAGAAATGGTGTATGTTACCCTGGGTGGTGGTAATCCTTCGATGTTCTGGAATCTCCTGATACCACTTAGTTATATCACCACACTTTACATATGCAAGGTGAGGATTAGTCTTATTATCCTAAAAGTCCAATAATCAGGAAACTTAGAGAGAGGAGTAGTTGTAATATCCCACACGTTCAGAAGACAGTGATATCGCTCACATTCCTCGCGTCTACCCTGGAGGACCAGGCCTCCAGCAGAGCCAATAACAAAAATAATATATACTGGTTACCAAAAGTTAAGCGAGTAACATTTATGAAAGAAAAAGGTGGTATACTATGTCAGTCACTACTGGTAACCAAGAAACAAACAAAAAAAACAATAATACTCATGGTATATCACCTTGATCAGGAGAAGAGTGTAGGTGAAGTGACTCTCCAAACTTCAACCCACACCAGATAAGGTTGATACTAACAGGAGTAGAAATTAAAGCAAATCAGACAACCAGGAACTGGAGTTTTGCCCCAGCCCGCTAGATGGCAGTGCGGGCCGTAACTCGCTAATGATTCCCGGCTGATTGAACAACCCTTACCCCACATATTATCCACTTTTTCTTCACAACGTTCTATATCATATCGTGTATACTTATTTATCCTCTTGTTCTTAAAATATGTGTTACCTATAACTAAACCCCTTTCTACACAAAGTTCAATCAAAGGGCTCCCATTATCATTTACACCTGGCACCCCAAACTTACCTACCACAACCTCTCTAAATGTTTCTCCTACTTTAACATTTAGGTCCCCTACCACAATTACTCTCTCACTTGGTTCAAAAGTTCCTATACATTCGTTTAACATCGCCCAAAATCTCTCTCTCTCTCTCCTCTACACTCCTCTCTTCTCCAGGTGCATACACGCTTATTTTGATAAAGATGGCATATATATATATATATATATATATATATATATATATATATATATATATATATATATATATATATATATATATATATATATATATATATGCCATCTTTATATGTATATGTATATCCCATCTTTATATGAACAATGTATCTCTTAAATCTTTTGTACCATATTATGTAATAAAATATACCTATTGGTAAAAAAATTAAAAGATGGGTGGTAGGAGAAGTGGAATATTCAAATGGCTTCAGGAAGAAATCCAAATATTCTTCCTTGAAGCCTTTTATCCACTTCTCCGAGGCTATGGGTCCCACAATTTGCACCAGAGGTGGACCCCATCTTATATATATATATATATATATATATATATATATATATATATATATATATATATATATATATATATATATATATATATATATATTAAAACAACATAAATATAGCATTAGAACTGGACAAGATTCTAATGCTCTATTTATTCATGTGAGAGATTTTAACCATCCAATTGATTTTCAAAATGCTGAGAAGGTTGTATCAAGCAAGTCCATGGTTGAGAGAAATATAATAGAATCATGTTTCATTAAAAGCAGTTTTGAAAATAATATGAAGATTTCTTTTGGTTTATATAAATTGGATTCATTTATAATTAATAAAATTTGGGAAGAATTTAATGATAAATTGGACTAATCTTAATTCTTGGGAAGAGTTTCAGGTCCTTTCTTATGTTCCTCTTCACAGAGTCGTGAGATGTTACGCTACTGTGAGTTTTTTTTTTTTTTTTTTTTTTTTAATTCATGTTAAGCTCTAAACCTATTTGGGTTATTCAGCGCAATACTTTGTGGAGGCTTGATCCTCCGTCTGCTGGGCGCGAGACAGACACGCTCTCTATTTGATGAAGGCACTAGTTCACCAAAAGTGATGCAGCAATTCTGTGTGTATGTATGTGTGAAGGTGTATGTTAAGTGCTTGAAAGTTTTTTTGTTCAATACGTCGAGACTTTCCTGGGGAACCTTCAGGTCATCGCCGAGTGGGCTCCCCACGTCTATCCCAAGGTAAATTTCTTCCTTCCCCTGCAGTAGCTGCTGCAGCATCTGAGGGTCTTCAGGACTACGCCGAGCGGACCCCGAGATGCTAACACCAACTCCCAGGATGAAGAAGTATTTCTGTGTGTGCTTTTAAACACAGTGTTGTTTTTGGAAAAGCTTTAACACTTCTAACTACAAGTGACCTTAGGGAAACATTTCCTTTTGAATTTTCAGAGTGCTAAAAAATGAGAACCTTTTATTAAAAAAAACAATGTTTTTGTTCAAAAAACGAAACCTTAAACATTTATGAAAATGTTGTACACAAAATCCCTAGTAATAGACTATGTATACCCACTGAATAGGTCTTAGCTATTTTGAAGATATCGCTACTGTGAGGTGTAGTCTTTGTTAGTGTGATGTGACTGTGAGGTGTAGTCTCGCCCCTTATATAAGCCTTCTTGTCATGTTTCCTGTTATAGTTCCTTGATAATGTGAGTAGTCACGAAAGCGCTTGGAATTCCTCTATTTTTTCATAGTGGTTGTCTTGCATATTTTGATATTACTTGTTTACTGTGATCTTTTTGCATATATATATATATATATATATATATATATATATATATATATATATATATATATATATATGTATATATATATATATATATATATATATATATATATATATATATATATATATATATATCATACATACATATATTCACACGTATATATGTCGATCCTGATAAGCCTAACTTGGCAAATAGGCTGAAGTCGCTCAAAAATTGATTAGACTTTTAAAAAATCCTTTTTGATAGATATATTTTTTTTTCTCTGACAACCGTGTATTTTTTTTTTTTTTTTTTTTTTGGGCGTAAGCTAACATACATCGCCTCACCTCACCTACTATGTTTAGCTAAACTCTGCAGATTTTTCTGATATGATGTGGCTGTTCACAGCATTATGAAATGCTTCCCCTAAAACATATGATATATTCTACTTTTTTCTGAAATATTCATTATGTATCCTCAAGATGTTCCAGTACGTAGTTAATTTCACTCATAGAAGTTGTTGAAATTTTCAAGTGAAGTATCCTGTCATTGATTCTATTTATCAGTGAATGTGACAGACTTAATTATTGTAAGACTATCTTTGATAATGATGATAATCGAATATGTATATTCAGGGCAGTTAAATAACTTAACGTATGGATAATTATAAGGACAAACAAATATAAAGAACAACTGCTGAAAATTCGTGTCGTAATCTTGTCTCTTCTAGGACTAATTTGCTGATCATTTAGCACGGATTTCATGATCTTGGTTATGAAGTCATTCAGGACGGATCTGGTAATGGTATCTCACAGCATTAAATTGGTTATGGTGACTACTCGCACTGTCTTGATGAAGGTGTTTCACAGAACTGATTGACTCTAATGTCTCAAGGCACTCTCTTGGTATGGGTGTCTCCCAATACCGGATTGGATCACAAAGTCCGCTGTCATCGGAGATAAGTTTTCTACAGTACTCTGTAATAACTGCATTATTTACTAACATCGAAATATCAGTTATGCAAGCATATAAAATTTAACGTTTATTAGTTTTCTTATATCCCTTTATTGGTATGGATAATAATACTGTAAAAATGTCTATGTGCACCTAGTATATTATAAGTGGACCCATTCAATAATAATATAATAATAATAATAATAATAATAATAATAATAATAATAATAATATTTTATTTCATTGCAAGTTTACATCGAGATTTTGTAATTGCAATTAGGAATTGAAGTGCAAAGAGCCACTATCATGCCATGACATTATGGGCAGAGTAAATCTAATGGCTTATAGACTACTTAATACTAGAAAAATTGATTAATTTTGTTATAGTTAAACATTAGCTTATGTTTATAGCAGATACTAAGTTTACTCAAAGTACATTCTGAGGATATTACATTTTGACAAAATGTTTTGTAAGATGGTTATATCAGTAGTAAATATCAAAATTATATTATGGGTAAGTAACACTGAGCGCTGTTGAAAGTAGTTTACAGTATGAGTATTTAGTTTATGGTGAATAGGTGGTTTTTGAGAAGAGTCTTAAATTGATGTTCAGACAAGGTTATTTTAGTATTTTCCGGCAATGAATTCCAGATTTTGGGGCCCTTTATGTGCATAGAGTTTTTACACAGGGTGATATGGACACGGGGTACATCAAAAAGGGATCTGTGTCTTGTGTTATGGTCATGGGTCCTGTTAAAGTTGGTGAAGAGAATTTTGAGCGGAGGGTTTATATTAGAGTGTAGAGTTCTATGTATGTAGTAGGCACAAGAATAAGTGTGAATGTTCTTTATGGTGAGTAGTTTTCGACTTTTGAATATTGGTGGAGTATGCTGTTTAGAGTGGGAATTTCTGACTGCAACCTTTTGCTGGGTTATGAGGTGAGATAAGGGTAGATCTATTATCAATGACTTTTAACTCCTATTAATTTTTTTAACAAAGATTTTTTGCACAATATGCCATTTGTATGAGTAAGTCAAAATTTAAATGTTAGGAAAAAAAGGAAAATATCCTGGATAAAATTGTCAGTATGTAGTGGGTGGACGCAGAGATATCGCTTTTGAAATGGAATCCTGTGACAGAGAGCTCCATCTCTCGCAGCCATTGAGGGAGAAATGGAGGCTGTCGTGTTTAAATAGCGTTTGGATCTGAAGTGTCATGAAGTGATAACTCGCGTCGCGTTATAATCGAGTCAACAAGTCCTCCAGTTAGAGTATTCATTTTATCCCAATTTGCAATTTATTGATGTTGGGCATCATCTATTATCTTACCAATCTTCAATATTTGGTATACTAGGTAAGGTTAGATTAGGTTAGGTTAGATTATATGAGGTTGACATATAATAAACTAGTAAGGTATAAATTTCTGAAAAAAAAACAAAATGAAAAAGACTATGTATAACTGACGTCACAAAACATACGTCAGTACGCAGAAACGTTCATTTCTCCACTGGCCCATTATAGGCGGGTCCAGTGTACAAACACCCACACCCACTCGTGTACAAGTCCAGCTTATATTTAAAGTGATGTCAAGTTCTTGCCTCAGTGATGCTACCTGGGAGTTACTCCACTCATCTAAAACTCAATTGCCAAACGAGTTCTTTCCCATTTCCTTTCTAAATTTAAATTCAAACTTAAGTATATTTCTGCGAGTCCTGCCTTGGTAGATATTTTCAACACCCTGTTTATATCCCATTCATTTATTTACATTTGTACACTTCAATTATATCTTCCCTAATTCTAAGCTTTTCTAAAAATTCAGTGCATTCAACCAATTTTTGTAGGAAATCTTTCTCATACACGGAATCAACTTCGTGTTCCTTCTTTGTACATTTTCGAGTCTGTCGCGACGTTCTTGACGGTCTTCGTTGGGATGGCTTCATCGAACTAGTCTTCACTGGGGTTTCCAGGGTCGTCAACTCACCCTCGTCTGGCAATGCTTTCTTGGTGTTCGTTGTGACGTTCCCAGAAGAGAACTCACATTCGTCGGATAGCACAGAACATGGGTTCGATGTTTCCACAGTAGTTTTCAGGTTCTTCCTCGTTTCTGTTACTTCTTCCATTTTGATCCTCGGTTTCGTTCAGTGCTGCCCGGCCATTATCCATTTCTCTCCTCCTGACCTGAGGACTGAACAGGAGAATTACTACAAATTCTCTTGTTTTCCTCCGTCAATCACCTAATCTTGAGCTTAACCTCTGCTCCTCCTTAATCTGGTAAAGTTGCTCAATAGAGGATATCTTGGTTCAGATTCACGGAGAGTACACTAAACACGTCTTCACAGAGCAAGCTCACTAGTAAAGCCTCATTTAGATTACGCCGCTCACTTTTTGTCTCCTTACTACAGAAAGAATATAAATTCTTTGAAGACCTTATAGAGAAGGATGACAAATTTCATTCCCTATATAAGAAATCTCCCATATGAAGATGAAATTAGAGTCTTGACTCTTCACTCTCCTGAAGACATAATGAGAGGAGATATCACTGAAGTATATAAGTAAATGATGGGCATAAACAAAGGCGATATTAATAAAATACTGAAGTTATGGAATCAAGTAAGAACCAGAAATGACGGATTTAAGTTAGATAAATTAGAATTAAAAAATATATAGGTAAGTATTGGTTTTCAGAGCTGTCAATGAGTGGAACAATCTTCCGAGTAGGTTAATAGCGGCTAAGACCTGTGTAGCTTTAAAAAGAGATTGGTCAAATATTTGAGTGGGAGGGGCTGGGTTTGATTGGTGTCTGTGGTACAGGAACCAATTCATGAGTAGCTTTGGGAAAAGGTTTGACAAATACATGTGTGGTTTTGATAAATACCTGCTTTGTATGTACCAGTAGGCCTGCTGCAGTGTTCCTCTATTTTTATGGTCTTATAGATTCTCATACTTTTCGAGAAGTTGCAGCCAAACTGATTCCGTATTTGTCACTTCCATCTTTATAGTGTTTTTTGTGCAACAGTTTAAAATTACCCTTACTTACTTATCAACTCCGCTCCGACGTCCTGTTGACCCTATCAGTGTAACATAATATTACCCCTGTATGTTTAATTCAGGAAGCATATCCATACTACTGAAATTTAACCAGTTTTCAGTTATTGCAATAATATCTATATTTCTTGCACAGGCAATAAGCCTCACGTCATCTATTATATTTCTTGCATTCAGGTATTTGTAATATAGATACTAAATAAGTGATTACATCACTTTTCTCCCCCTGCCTTGTTTTGTTTACATACCTGTTTTCATGAGTCAACAGAAGCAATTCCATGAGCTCTCTCCACCTCTAGCACTGCAACCCCTTTGTGTCATACATACACCTCAATCATCTATCCTTTTTAAAACTTAGACATTTTAGCAGTGACTCTTTCAATTGATATGAAGACTCCTGTCATCCCTGCGCCAGAGAGAAGCACTCCATCCACTGCATACATATTATGTTTGCCAAAGAAACTTTCTCTGTTGTCAATGAACGGAATTCCAAGTTTCATTGCATCACCTCCCTAGACAGCATTTAATCCCAATTGCTTTGGTTATACATTCAATGTCCTCTTCTTTTCTGCGTAAAATGCTACATATCATCGGCATCCCTTCCTTTGGTCTAATTAGATCAATAGTTGTCTTGTAATTGGCCAACACCTCGTGACACTTGCATTTCTTAAAATCATTATCTCCAGCATTAAGACATTAATTGACATGATGTTATTTAACCTGTTAACTATATCATCCAGACCTGCCCCACAGAAACACCCCTGTCTTGTCTTCTATTCCCTATTACGAATGCTGTATTTATCTGGCAGAACAAAACATACGTTAGTACGTGGAAGCGTTCATTGCTCCATGACTGCTACATACACGTGGCAGCACGAAGCATGTGGTAGCAAGTTAAATTGTTGATGTCTCAATGAGCCTTACGTATATATATGGTAACACAAAGCATACGTTAGACCGTGAAAGTGTTGATGTCTCCAGGGAAGCTACATACACTTGGCAGAACGAAACATACCGCAGTACCTGACAGCAGTGATGTCTCCACGAATGCTACATGCATCTTGCTGTACGAAATATACAGCAGTACTTGGAGGTTTTCGTGTCTTCACTCACTCTAGAGACATTTGGAAGTATTACGAACACAGGTACAATTAGATGTCCTGTAGTATAGGACAGTTTTTAAAAATTGTCAGTACAGTAATTTACAAGGAATGCTAAAAGCAAAGACAGAGCTCTCATATATGTCCACCACCACCATCAGACACAATCATGCAAATTATTTACAGGGTATACAACAAATTTAGCAAACACCATACTTGTGAGTTACATAACATGAGAGAGCAAGAATGAGTATGCTCACTGCCATTGGATTATTTCCCCATTCAGACAGAATGATATACGTATTAAGTAGCTGCCTTCCAGATCTGGGTATAAGACTAAAGTCAGCTAGTTTGGAATTGAACCCTCCACCATGATTGGTTGATGTTTATACCTGATATGCAGGCAGATTGAGAGGGACGTATTCAGTGCATGCTACAAGTTGCGCGAAACATATTGCACTACGTGGAAGCACTGATATCTTCACAAACGCTACATGCATCAGGCAGAACGAAACATATTGTAGTACAAGGAAGTGCTGATGTCTCCACGAACGCTACACGAAGCGATGGCATATCCACGAATGCTAAATATGTTGGAGGATGGAGTGAGCAAAAGGAGATGCACATCTTTCTTCTACTGTATCTTTGAAAGTGGATCATTGTTACAAATATTAACATTAAGCTGAACGTAAATATTTGTTTACAATTTGTTTACAAGGCCACCGTAGACATGTAATATTTCATTAATGAAATACTACCGAAATAAAATGTTAAATACTTCTAAACAAAGATAAAAATGTATTGAGGTTGTACGGCTAATAAGAATCACTATCGCGATGATCGTTACGTGCTGCTTTCAACATTAATAAATACCTGGCTCATTATTTTATTAATTCCAGATTCATTTAAAGAATTTTTGTGCAATAGTGGAAATACACTGGTCTCACACACCTGAGAGCGCACACACAGGGACCACGTGTGGGCGAGTCACAGCTTCATTGCTCTGTGAATTTAAGGTTTTTTTTGTGCTACCTAAGGTTACTGTAGGGGTCATTAGGTGTATCAGGGTAGTAAACAATCCTTGAAGTGATTTACAAGTTGCCCTGAACTACATAAGTGTGGGGAGAGCCACAAGTGAACTTGAAAGTGATATTTGGGGGCGCAAGTCAGAGTGGGCAGGCCTAGTGTGCTCCAGGCGACATTGCCACATGTGTCACCCAAGAAAGATAATAAAGTGAAATTAATATGTGACCAGTGAAAGAAGTACAGTGAAAAGGTTATATTATATATCGAGAAAAAACGGAGGTGAATATATGCCAGGACATCAGAACGAGCTGGACAATCTGCGTGGTTTTTGCGGAGTCGGGTGTGAGTTCCAATTAACCGCCAAGTTGTTTGTGAACGGCCCATCAGGTACTCAGTAACGTATAGAAATTGATAATTTATAGTAGAACAGGGCGAGCAGACAGGAAGAATGATATCCATAGAAGACAAACTAGTAGGTGGTAGTGGGTCACGTCAGGTGGTTGTGGGTCAAGTCAGGTGGTTGTGGGTCAGGTCAGGTCAAAGGAGCACGGAAGACCACTTGTCACACGCAAACTCCACATACACACCCATACACCTTAACACATATATTCATACATCTTAACACACCTTAACCCAATCCCACACACACGTTCTTACCCACACATAGACCACCCACCCACGTTCACACCCACATATAGACCCCACACACATTTCCACACACATACAGACCCACAACACACGAGAGGGATATAGAAGAAACAGCCAGGGTCAAGAAGAGCACCACAGGAACAACGAATGTGAGCACAGAAACAACACATGAGAGGGTAGACAAAGCAGCAGACACGCTAAACACGGAGACCCCAACAACACACTGCAGCGGACAGGGACGTATGAGCAGATGGGACACACAAAGGAACACGGGGAATACGTCCATGACAGCACCGGGAGAGGCTAATGCACCTTTGACAAATCAATGGGAGACACAGTGGGAGGAGGAAAGGGAGAAGTCGATCTTTATCTATGGCCTAAAGGAAGTCGAACGGGACACCCACGACAGAAGGAAACAGGAGGAGAAAGAAAAGATCGATGGTATCATAATAGCAATAGGGGGAGAATCAGCCCGCACCATGATCCTGCAAGAGAAAGCTCGGCTGAGGACGAACCAGGGGTACCAGAATGTATACCTAGATTGGGACAGAACGCAGGAAGAAAGGGAGGCCCGGAGGGAGAAGATAAGAAAGAGAAGAGAGGAGGGAGGGGAGACAGTGAGATACGGAGGACACCAAGACCAAGCAGGACAAACACACACACTGGAAGTACCCGCAGCGGGCCTCAAATCACAAACAACCCACGACAACCATACACTCTAGCACCACACCCACTTATCAGGCCCCCTGTCCCCACCCTAGCAAACGAAAACCCACCGTCACAGTTACCCCCCACCCCCATTTCAAACTGCACCCCACCAGCCCATACCCCAACCATACAATCCCCCCCACCCATGCTGCAACCCCCTGCGGGCACCCTGTCCACGCCCCCAACCCACCAAGATCTCCCCAGGGCGACAGTATTGGAAATAAGGTTGAAGGTTTGGTACACAAACGCGGATGGAATTACGAATAAGTATGAAGAGTGGAATTAAAGAATAGATGAGGCATCCCCAGACATCATAGCGGTCACAGAAACTAAACTAAATGAGACAGTAACAGATGCAATCTTCCCACAGGGATATCAGATCCTGAGGAAAGATAGGAGGAGCAGGTGGGGAGGAGGGGTCGCACTGCTTGTAAGGCACCGTTGGAGATTCAAGGAAATGGTAGGAATGGAGGTGGGTAGAGAACGGGACTTCATAGTAGGTACCATCCAGTCTGGGGAGCATAAGATAGTCATTGCAGTGATGTATAACCCACCACAGAACTGCAGGAGGCCAGGAGAAGAACACGATGAGAACAACAGAGCGATGGTGGACACCCTGGCGGAGGTGGCAAGAAAGGCACACATGAGCAGAGCGAAGCTACTGGTCATGAAAGATTTCAACCACAGGGAGATCGACTGGGAGAACCATGAACCACGTGGGGGTCCAGAAACTTGGAGAGCCAAGATGATGGACGTGGTACTGGAAAACCTGATGCACCAACATGTCAGGGACATGACCAGAGAGAGAGGAGAAGATGAATCAGCAAGACTGGACCTTGTATTCACCCTGAACAGCTCAGATATTGAAGACATAACGCACGAGAACCCCCTGGGAGCCAGTGACCATATGGTGCTTAGCTTTGAGTACATTGTAGAGCTACAGGTGGAGAGGGAAAACAGTACTGATAGAGACAAACCAGACTTTAAAAGAGGAAACTACACGGGCATGAGGAATTTCCTGCAGGACGTTCAGTGGGAAGGGGAAATGGAAGGACTGACAATAAATGAAATGATGGAATACGTAGGGGCAAAGTGCAAGGAGGCAGTGGAACGGTTTATACCCAGAGGCAAAGGATTAAATAGGAAGGCCAGAAAGAGCCCCTGGTTTACCCAAAGGTGCAGGGAGGCAAAGACTCATAGTATCAGAGAATGGAAACGGTACAGAAGGCAAAGAACCCAGGTAAACAGAGAGATTAGTAGAAGAGCTAGAAACGAGTATGCACAAGTACGAAGGGAGTCCCAGAAACAGTACGAAAATGACATAGCATCGAAAGTTAAGTCCGACCCGAAACTGATGTACAGTCACATCAGAAGGAAGACAACAGTCAAGGACCAGGTGATAAGGCTGAGGAGAGAAGATGGGGAACTCACAAGTAATGATCAAGAGGTATGTGAGGAGCTCAACTTGAGGTTAAAGGAAGTATTCACAATGGAGGAAGGAAGGCAGCTGGGTAGACAGGACGGGGTTCGTCACCAACAAGGGATGTACCAAGTGCTAGAGGGCATACACTCAACTGAGGAGAAAGTGAAGCAGTTACTCAGTGACCTCGATACCTCAAAGGCAATGGGTCCGGACAATATCTCCCCGTGGGTTCTTCGGGAAGGAGCTGAGGTACTGAGTGTGCCACTTACCATAATATTCAACACATCCCTTGAAACTGGGCAGCTACCTGAGGTATGGAAGAAGGCCAACGTAGTCCCCATTTTTAAAAAAGGAGACAGAAAAGAGGCACTAAACTATAGACCGGTGTCACTTATATGTAGAGTGTGCAAAGTCCTGGAGAAAATCATCAGGAAAAGAATAGTGGAACACCTCGAGCTGAACAGGATAATAAACACCAGACAGCACGGATTCCGGGAAGGCAAATCCTGTGTAACAAACCTCCTGGAGTTCTATGATAAAGTAACAGAGGTAAGGCAGGAGAGAGAAGGGTGGGTTGATTGCATTTTCCTGGACTGCAGGAAGGCCTTCGACACAGTTCCTCACATGAGATTAGTAAAGAAGTTGGAAGAACAAGCAGGTATAACAGGAAGGGCACTGGAATGGATCAGGGAATACCTCAAAGGGAGACAGCAACGGGTCATGGTGCGTGGTGAGGTATCACAGTGGGCGCCTGTGACGAGCGGTGTACCGCAGGGGTCAGTCCTAGGACCAGTGTTATTCCTGGTATATGTAAATGACATGACGGACGGGATAGACTCAGAAGTGTCTCTATTCGCGGATGATGTGAAAATAATGAGGAGAATCACATCGGAAGAGGACCAGGCAGGGCTGCAAACAGACCTGGACAAGCTCGACATCTGGTCTAGCAATTGGCTTCTCGAATTCAATCCCTCCAAATGCAAAGTCATGAGGATCGGAGAAGGGCAAAGAAGACCGCTGACAGAGTACAAGCTAGGCGGACAAAGGCTACAAACCTCGGTTTAGGAGAAAGACCTTGGAGTGAGTATAACGCCAAGCATGTCACCGGAGGCACACATCAACCAGATAAGTGCGGCAGGATATGGGCGACTGGCAAACCTAAGATTAGCGTTCCGTTACCTTAACAAGGAATCGTTCAAGACACTGTATACCGTGTACGTCAGGCCTATACTAGAATATGCAGCACCAGTCTGGAACCCACACCTGGTCAAGCACGTAAGGAAACTAAAGAAAGTGCAAAGGTTTGCGACAAGGTTAGTTCCACAACTCAGGGGTCTGTCTTATGAAGAAAGGCTGAGGGAAATAGGACTAACAATACTGGAGGAAAGAAGGGTCAGAGGAGACATGATAACGACATACAAAATACTGCGGAGAATTGACAAGGTAGACAGTGACAGGATGTTCCAGAGAGGGAACACAGAAACAAGGGGACACAACTGGAAGCTGAAGACTCAGATGAGTCAAAGGGATGTTAGGAAGCATTTCTTCAGCCACAGAGTAGTCAGGAAGTGGAATAGTCTAGAGAAAGATATAGTGGAGGCAGGAACCATACATAGTTTTAAGACAAGGTATGATAAAGCTCATGGAGCAGGGAGAGCAGAGACCCAGTAGCAGACAGCGAAGAGGCGGGGCCAGGAGCTGAGTCTCGACCCCTGCAACCACAATTAGGTGAGTACAATTAGGTGAGTACACACTCTCTCCCCCGCATCCAACTCCACCTCTCACCCACTCCCTCCTATGATCCCCCCTCTCTCTCTCTCGCCCTCCTCCTTTTTCTCCCCCCTCCTCTCCCTCTTTCCCATCTCGCTATCCCATTCTCTCTCCCCCTTTACTTCTCTCTCCCTCTTGTTCCCCATCCCCACTTCTCTCCCAATTTGCCACTGTCTCCCGCTTCGCCCTCTCCCTCCCTCCCTCCACCACACACACACATACACAAATACACACACACACACACACACACACACACACACACACACACTACACACACACACGCACACTCAGAAAAACACGCATCACAAACAACCACACAGAAATACATAAAGTTTTCATTCTGTCGTAACCCCCCCAAAAAATGGGTTGCCAGAGAGCAGGACGGAAACCCAGGGGACTGGAGGATGAGTCAGGGAAGAAAGATTTGGAAGCAGAGCTCATGAAAAGGGAACATGAATGGGGAAGGAAGTCAGAAGAGCTTAGCATGAAAGTGGAGTAGATGATGGCTGCAGAGAGCAGAAAGTGGAAGATGCAAGTCACAGAAGCAGAGGCTAAAATACAGAGATTAGAAGAGTAACTGAAAATGCTGAAACAGCCTAAAGAACTAAACAGCAATCTGGGCATGACATCAGAAACTGGTACCTCAGTCACAAACGAGGGGACTGTAGGGAATGAAGGAGTGAAATGTATGTATAGGCCATATCAGACCATCGAGAAACCAGAGAAAAAAAGAGGAGCACATCAGGAACACTCGAGGAGACTGTAGAAAATGAAAGAGCTAAGCCATACGTAGAAGGCCTAACAGACCACAGTGGTGCCCAGGAAAAGCTAAGAAGGAAAAATGACAGACCACTTGGCCCAGGGACAACAGACAATGAAGACATTAAAATAACGAAAGCTGCAATAGAGGCAACTAAATCGAATAATTGGATACATAGGGATATGCAGTGAGAGAATGAGAGAGACCAGTCTATGTTTGTGGGCTCCAGGAAGTTGAAGGGAAAACTTACTAAGCAAGAAGAAATGGGGAGAAAAAAAACGATTGAAGGCATCATGAAAGCAATAGGAGATGACATGACCAAGCTAGCAAATTTTCTGAGAATAGAGGGGTTTCCAAGAGGAAGAAACTGGCCAGTCAAAGTGATTTTCAAGGCAGAATTGGATCGAAACTGGATCCTGCAGGAGAAAACATGACTAAGGGACATGTCAGCGCACTGGAGAGTGTATCTTGACCGTGACAGAACATGAGAAGAAAGACAGAAACTGAAAGAGAGGGTACAAAAGACGAAAGGAGGAAAGAAAGGTATACATGGAGATGGACCGCAGAACCCAGACTCAGGAGGAAAATCAAATACAACCACCCTCACAACCATCTACAGAAGCCCACAAACCCCAATGCAACCAAACATTCTAACCAAAAACCCACATGATATACCCAATTCCCCCATCCACCTCCTTACAAACTCCACCTTCACATCAACCCCATATAGTTCCTTGTCAGGTCTCCCACTTTCCCAACCCCAATGTACCCCCAAAACCACAGTTTAAAAAAAAAAGATGATGGTTTGTTATACAAATGCAGACGGAATAATAAATAAATTATAGAATCAAGGAGACATCCCCAGACATAATAGCACTCACAGAAATGAAATTCACAAGGAGGATAACAGATGCAATCTTTCCACCCGAATATTAGATCCTGAGGAAAGATAAAGGGAGCAAAAGGGGAGGAGGAGCTGCACTGCTCATTAAAAACCGGTGGGGATTTGAGGAAATGGAAGGACTGAATGGAATGGGCGAAAGGGACTACATTGTAGGAACAATCCAGTCTGGGGGCCATAAGGTGGTAATTGCAGTGATGTACAACCCGCCATACAACTGCAGGAGGCCAAGAGAAGAATATAAAGAGAGCAAGAGAGCAATGAAAGACACACTAGCTGAGGTGGCCATAAGAGCTCAAATGGGTAGAACAAAGTTACTAGTTATGGGTGATTTCAATCAGAAGGAGAATGACTGGGAAAACCTGGAGTCACATGGGGGTCCTGAAACATAGAGAGTCAAGATGATGGATGTGGTACTGGAAAACCTCATGCATCAACATGTTAAGGACACTACTAGAGAGAGAGGTGAGGATGATCCAGCAAGACTGGACCTAGTATTCACTTTGAGTAGTTTGGACATCAAATATATCACATACGACAGGCCCATTGGCGCAAGTGATCATGTGGTTGTGTGCTTTGATTACATAGTTGAGCTACAAGTGGAGAGGGTAGCAGGAATAGGTCGGGAAAAGCCAAACTACAAAATGGGAATACACAAGCATGAGGAATTTCCTGCAAGACATTCAGTGGGGAGGAGAATTGGCAGGAAAACCAGTAAAAAAAAATATGGACTACAAGACAACACAATGCAAGGAGGCAGAGGAAAGGTTTGTTCCCAAGCACAACATAAATTATGGGAAGAACAGAACGAGTCCTTGGTTCACCAAAAAGTGTATGGAGGCAAAAATTAAGTGCAGAAGACAAAGAATCCAAGAAAATAAAAAGTTTAGCCGAAGAGCCAGAGAGGAATACGCACAGATAAGAAGGGAGGCTCAGCGACAATACGAAGCTCTTGTATAGCCACATCAGGAGGAAAACAACAAAGGACCAGGTAATCAGGCTGAGGAAGGAAGGTGGGGAGTTCACAAAAACGATCAAGAAGAATGTGAGGAGTATTTACAGTGGAGACAGGAAGGACTCCAGGAAGTCAGAATAGGGAGGATACACCAACAAGTGCTTAATGAAATACACAACCGAGGAGCAGTTGAAGAAGCCCCTATGTGAACTTGATACCTCAAAGGTGGTTGGACCGGACATCTCTCCATAGGTCCTTAGAGAGGAAGCATAGTTGTTGTGTGTGCCATTGACAAAAATCTTCAACACATCCATTGAAACTGGGCAACTACATGAGGTATGCAAATGTAGTCGCAATCTTTAAGAAAGAAGACAGACACGAGGCATGAAACTACAGATCTGTGTCGCTGACGTGAATAGTATACAAAGTCATGGGAAAGATTATCAAGAGAGTGGTGGAGAACCTAAAAAGAAACAAGCTTATAAGCGACAACCAGCACAGTTTCACAGATGAAAAGGGTGGAAAGATTGCATTTTCTTGGACTGCAAGAAAACCTTCGACACAGTTCCTCACAAGAGGCTAATGCAAAAGCTAGAGGATCAGGCATGCATAACAGGAAAGGCACTGCAATGGATCAGAGAATACCTGAGAGTAAATGGGTACCTGGGTGCTAGTCGACTTGTGTGGGTCGCAGCCTGGGACACTGACCTAATTTGCCAGAAATGTTAAGCATAACAAGGGGTTTTCTATATAGTAGTATGTTATTGATGTCAGCTAGGCT
This sequence comes from Cherax destructor, assembly GCA_009830355.1. Lineage (NCBI taxonomy): Eukaryota > Metazoa > Arthropoda > Malacostraca > Decapoda > Parastacidae > Cherax > Cherax destructor. The sequence continues at coordinate 12,182 of WNWK01012283.1, read as the reverse complement.
TGTATACCTTGTTCATGTACTTGTAGTAAATAAAGATAATATTATTATATATTATTATTAAATTAACAACGAGTCATGGTACGTGACGAGATGTCAGAGTGGGTACCTGTGATGAGCGGGGTTCCATAGGGGTCAGTCCTAGGACCGTTGCTGTTTTTGGTATGTGTATGACATGGCGGAATGGATAGACTTAGAAGTGTCCATGTTTGCAGATGATGTGAAGTTAATGAGGAGAATTAAATCGGATGAAGATCACGAAGGACTACAAAGAGACCTGGAAAGGTTGTAAACATGGTCGATCAACTGGCTCCTTGAATTTAACCGCTCCAAATGCAAAGTCGTGAAGATCGGGGAAGGGCAAAGAAATCCGCAGACAGAGCATAGCCTAGGTGGCAAAAGACTGCAAACCTCACTCAAGGAAAAATATCTCGGGGTGAGTATAATACCGAGCACATCTCCTGAGGCGCACATCAATCAGATAACTGCTGCAGCATGTGGGCGCCTGGAAACCTAAGAATAGCGTCCCGATATCTCACTAAGGAATCGTTCAAGACACTGTACACCATATACGTCAGGCTCATACTGGAGTATGCAGCACCAGTTTGGAATCCACACCTGGTGAAGCACGTCATGAAATTAGAGAAAATGCAAACCTTTGCAATAAGACTAGTCCTAGAGCTAAGGGGATTGTTCTACGAAGAAAGGTTAAGGGAAATCGGCCTGACGACTCTGTAGGACAGGAGGATTTGGGGAGACTTGATAACGACATATAAAATACTGCGAGGAATTGACAAGGTAGACAAAGACAGGATGTTCCAGAGATGGAACACAGAAACAAGGGGTCACAATTGGAAGATGAAGACTCCGATGAGTCAAAGAGATATTAGGAAGTATTTCTTCAGTCATAGAGTTGTCAAGAAGTGGAATAGCCTAGAAAGTGACGTAGTGAAGGCAGGAACTATACATAGTTATAAAACTAGGTTTGATAAAGCTCATGGAGCAGGGAGAGAGAGGACCAAGTAGCGATGAGTGAAGAGGCGGGGACCAGGAGCTATTACTCGACCCCTGCAACCACAAATAGGTGAATACAAATAGATGAGTACTGATTTGCCGAGGACATTAAGACATGTTGCTACTGGTTATCAAATAAGACTTAAAATAACTGGTCTGCCTCATATACTTCGATCTCTCCTTCATGTATTCGCTCCAACTTGTCTGAAGAAATTCTATAAAGGAGAATTTTGTCGTTCGCTGAACGATAGCGAACATAAATACTCAGAATTATAGTTTTTTTCAGTTTATATATAATAATGAGATAGGTAAGATATATATTGTTATATGAGACAATCTATGAAGGAAATGATACATTATGACTATATATTATATTGCCTACGCCTATGTTGGTGCTGGGTACGTAGTGCAGCTTATATCATCTCTTCAATATGAACTGAATGTAAACACGATATTAAATATTTACAAGATGGTGCCTCACTCCTTTTGTAACAATTTTGCCCATCAGTACATAACAGGCAGCACCTGGCTGACATTAATACAGGTGTATTACGTTCACTGTTGAGTAGTGGTTTAATGGTGGAGTCTGTTTGGAACTAAGTCATGATAATCTGTTGAAAGATTTGCTTTGTACAGATGTCTAATAATTCCTTGGTTACTCCCTCATTCTTCTGATTGTAGTATTAAATGTCATGATATGATCAACGTGATGACCTCATGAACTAAAATGTCGGCATAGCTGTTTCAGTCTTCTCAATATCTCTTATCACAGTGATAATTCACACAAGAATATTTTAGTATTTTTCAGTACTCTGTCGTTCATGTTCAGCCGCTACAGACCCTCTCGTTTGAATCAGTAATACTGTTTTTCCTCAGGTTGTTGAGACTGTCAAAATAATAAGCAACTAGATTTTTGAGTTTTTTGGTTACTTTTGCAGTAATATGGTTTATAAGTACACAAAAAAATCTTAGACGAAATCACTATTTAATTGCATTAATGTACCAAGTGGCTCGTTAACTCACATATTTGTTCATACTGAAAATGTGCCGGTGCAAATATAAAAGAAAATTCTTTGTATATTCTTCAGATAGAGGAGTCAATAAATATAAGAGGGTATGGTCAGTTGTTGAAGTTTATTCCTCGTATTGCTTATGATGAGAGAGCACCAAAGTTCATAAGACAGAAATAGCTTAATGAAACCACATCAGATCAAGATGTAGTTTGCTCATTAAGTCACTAATTGCAAGTAGCTGGAAAACCATAAAAATAATTAATTGGAATTAACGCTAATAGTGTTCCATCAGTGACTGGCTTCATTAAAGGGTTTCCATTATTAGTGAAAAGAGAAAATATTAATATCATTAAAACAGCGGTTCGTACAACGTAAAGCATTGACTGCCAGCGACATGAATTGCTTGATGCCCATTATAGTCGCACAAAGTATTTAAAACTCGTAGCAGTGCCACTTGACACATTATGATGCAAATTAAAAACGTCTTACCTCAAAGATTAAGAAACAAAAAACAAGACTTGCAATTCCTCAACAGTTTTTAACATCTCATTTCTGTGAACTGAAGTTCACTAAATTCACTAAACTAAAAAGTAAAAAAAAAAAAAAAAAAAAGATTACAAACAATTGAAGAAAAGAGAGAGAGTGTTTGACTAACCATTCACCAGATGTAAAATAAATCTGCAATTTATTCGAGGTCAAGAATCTCATTAATATTTAGTTTGTTTATAATAGCGGTTAATAAACTCATTATTCAAATGCGTGTATACTGATAGATATTTATGAATATACAAACATTTTTTTTTACTCGTCCTTCGCTTACTATACATTCAAAGTATTTTTCATGAATCACGGTTATCTATTACAAAATCTATGTTTCATATTCATCTGCAGCATCATACAGCATCTCTGCCTCTACCAGTGGTTACTAAAATACTGACCTAATTTACAGAAAACAAAAAAAAAAGTGTTTAGTATGAAGGAAAAAATGTTTCTTTGAATGTGTCCCAGTGAATATATGTGTACCTCAGTAAATGCTGCAGGAGTAGAAGGGCAGTATTTTCAAAAGATTCTAGTGGGGGTCGAACTTTTACTTGCCGCAGTTTGGTAAATGATATATATATATATATATATATATATATATATATATATATATATATATATATAAATGGGGTCCACCTCTGGTGTAAATTGTGGGTCCCATAGCCTCGGAGAAGTGGATAAAAAGGCTTCAAGGAAAAATATTTAGATGTCTTTCTGAAGCCATTTGAATATTCCACTTCCCCTACCACCCCATCTTTTATTAAATATATATAAAATTTATTTCAAGATACAATACATTGTCAAAATACATTAACAAGAATGCAATAGTGAGTAAAACAACATAGATGACAACTCAGAGCTACATGTCAAATACTTCGTCCAGCTCCCCGGTAGTGGGCCGCTTGCCCAGTATACTGCAGGCATTTCCCCTCTGGATCGCATCACTGAGTCTCTGAAAGAGGAAGCTGGTCGCCCTGTGGTCCTTGGTTTCTATGATGAGTTTTCCACCCAGCTCCTTGAGAAACTTTTGAGCACACTTGCCCCATGCTCCATGGGTCTCCGACCCTATTGGGATGAAGTTATAGCAAGAGGGAAGGTCTTCATATTTGCGGGTCTTCTGGGTCTCCCTGTGGCTGGCAGCTCCACCCCCTTCGGCTAAGGAGTGTGGCAGGTAGGTGTCTGCTAATGTGGCAGCACAGGTGTAGTCCCAAGCAATCTGCTTACCATCCTTCCAGGGTAGCATGGTGGCTCCATCAGGACGCTTTTGACTTCCATCAGACCTCTGCACTTGGGGTTCCCGTTGAGCTGGGCAACGGGTTGTGGCGAGGCTTCTCTTTATGATGTCATTGACCTCCTCATGTCTAGCATACTTCCTTCTGATGTGTGACACACTAGACCATGAAGTCCGAATTGATCAGCCGTCGCCCTGCCGCAAATACACCTATCTCCAGGACTCAAGTCCGGCCTGCCGGTTTCCCTGAATCCCTTCATAAATGTTACTTTGCTCACACTCCAACAGCACGTCAAGTATTAAAAACCATTTGTCTCCATTCACTCCTATCAAATACGCTCACACATGCTTGCTGGAAGTCCAAGCCCCTCGCACACAAAACTTCATTTACCCCCTCCCTCCAACCTTTCCTAGGCCGACCCCTACCCCGCTTTTCCTCCACTACAGATTTATACACTCTCGAAGTTATTCTGTCTCGTTCCATTCTCTCTACATGTCCGAACCACCTCAACAACCCTCCTCAGCTCTCTGGATATAGTTTTGGTAATCCGCACCTCCTCTAATTTCCAAACTCCGAATTCTCTGCATTATATTCACACCACACATTGACCTCAGACATGACATCTCCACTGCCTCCAGCCTTCTCCTCGTTGCAACATTCATCACCCATGCTTCACACCCATATAAGAGTGTTGGTAAACTATACTCTCATACATTCCTTCTTTACTTCCATGGACAAAGTTCTTTGTCTCCACAGACTCGAAGTGCTCCACTCACCCTTTTTCCTCATCAATTCTATGATTCACCTCATCCTTCATAGACCCATCTGCTGACATGTCCACTCCCAATATATATATATATATATATATATATATATATATATATATATATATATATATATATATATATATATATATATATATATTATATATATATATATATATATATATATATATATACAGGGTCTTGGCAAGAGGTGTTGGGCTAAAAGATAAAGAAGCAAATACAAAGTGGGAGTTGTCACAGTTGCTTTTTGCTGATGACACTGTGCTTTTGGGAGATTCTGAAGAGAAGCTGCAGAGGTTGGTGGATGAATTTGGTAGGGTGTGTAAAAGAAGAAAATTGAAAGTGAATATAGGAAAGAGTAAGGTGATGAGGATAACAAAAAGAATAGGTGACGAAAGATTGGATATCAGATTGGAGGGAGAGAGTATGGAGGAGGTGAATGTATTCAGATATTTGGGAGTGGACATGTCGGCGGATGGGTCTATGAAGGATGAGGTGAATCATAGAATTGATGAGGGGAAAAGGGTGAGTGGAGCACTTCGGAGTCTGTGGAGACAAAGAACCTTGTCTATGGAAGTAAAGAGGGGAATGTATGAGAGTATAGTTATACCAACGCTCTTATATGGGTGTGAAGCATGGGTGATGAATGTTGCAACGAGGAGAAGGCTGGAGGCAGTGGAGATGTCATGTCTGAGGTCAATGTGTGGTGTGAATATAATGCAGAGAATTCGGAGTTTTTAAATTAGGAGGAGGTGCGGGATTACCAAAACGATTGTCCAGAGAGCTGAGGAGGGGTTGTTGAGGTGGTTTGGACATGTAGAGAGAATGGAACGAGACAGAGTGACTTCGAGAGTGTATAAATCTGTAGTGGAGGGAAGGCGGGGTAGGGGTCGGCCTAGGAAAGGTTGGAGGGAGGGGGTAAAGGAAGTTTTGTGTGCGAGGGGCTTGGACTTCCAGCAAGCATGTGTGAGCGTATTTGATAGGAGTGAATGGAGGCATATGGTTTTTAATACTTGACGTGCTGTTGGAGTGTGAGCAAAGTAACATTTATGAAGGATTCAGGAAACCGGCAGGCCGGACTTGAGTTCTGGAGATGGGAAGTACAGTGCCGGCACTCTGAAGGAGGGGTGTTAATGTTGCAGTTTTATAACTGTAGTGTAAAGCACCCTTCTGGCAAGACAGTGATGGAGTGAATGATGATGAAAGTTTTTCTTTTCGGGCCACCCTGCCTTGGTGGGAATCGGCCGATGTGTTAATAAAAAATAAAAAATAATATATACAGTGGACCCCCTCTGTTCGTCCTGCTCCAAACTCGCCCTTTTATGAAAGTGTATTTTTAAAATGCTTTTGTAAGTGTATTTTGAGGGTCTAAAAGGACTAGTCTACTTAACATTATTCATTATGGGAATAAATTCGTTTGGTAATGGCACTTGAACAGCATTCTGGAACGAAAAACTCACGAAAACCGGTGGTTCACTGCATATATATAAGACAGGCGATCTTAACTATGCAAGACAAGGCCACGAGGGTGGAAATCTTGAGCTCAAGTACTTTCACACTTCTCAGTGCGACATCAAGAGCTATGCAATGTTGCAAGGCTGCAACTGTAGGAATGAGGGAAAGTTTTCTCAGAATAGCGCGTCTGTTCCCTGCTGCTGGCTCTCTCAGAATGTGGGCCAACGATCAGAGAGACACCCATCAGTACCACCATCCCCATCCCCTCCATACAGGATAAGAAAGTTTTGAGAAGTCAAGTATTTTGAAATTAGAAGATATAATAGTCCGCCCCATGCTTTTTCTAACTATTTAGAACAGGTCATGTGACTTGAGAAAATACGTTTCTCAGTGGATATTATATATATGGAGTGCTATTATTCTGTGTAACCTTTTTAATTAATAAAAGAAAGGAAATGAATGTGTTCTTTATCCGTTTAAATGTCCTGTTCTGGGGCACTCGAATGTTCTCAGGGGTACTGAGAAGTATCTCTTTATTCTTCTTTTTTCAACAAATCGGCCGTTTCCCACCATGGCAGGGTGGCTCAAAGATAAAAACAAAAGTTTCTCTTTTTAACTTTAGTAATGTATACAGGAGAAGGGGTTACTAGCTCATTGCTCCCGGCATTTTAGTCGCCTCTTACGACACGCATGGCTTACGGAGGAAGAATTCTGTTCCACTTCCCCATGGAAATAAGAGGAAATAAGAACAAGAACTAGTAAGAAAATAGACGAAAACCCAGAGGGGTGTGTATATATATGCTTGTACATGCATGTGTAGTGTGACCTAAGTGTAAGTAGAAGTAGCAAGACGTACCTGAAATCTTGCATGTTTATGAGACAGAAAAAAGTCACCAGCAATCCTACCATCATGTAAAACAATTACATGCTTTCGTTTTACACTCACTTGGCAGGACGGTAGTACATCCCTGGACGGTTGCTCACTATCAACCTACTACCTAAATATTGTCTACCATTCTTCTCAGTATCGATTAACATGCCTTACTTGGAATTCTTCTAAACCATTCCTATAATATTTCTATGGTCCAGATTTCTACTTCTAATATCTTTTATCCCACTACCTATGTTATCAGGTAATCTTGAGTACCTGTTAATGTATGGTACAATCACAGCTAAACGCGTTATATAACCATACACCAAATGACGTAGCATGATGTTTTGGTGCGTAGACACCACCTGGCATAATGAACAATCCCGTCATTTTGTATATCATTGTTGTTTAAGGTTGTGTAGCTATCGAGCTTATATAACCCATAATTTGAGTTATGTATGGCATTCTTGTCATGTTTCAAGAGAGAAGATTCAATTATGTTTCTTTCTATGACAGAACTGTTTGGTACAATAATTTGGGCAGCAGCCCACCCCGGTGGATGATTACATGAACTAACGTTCGACTCCTGCCCTGTCCTGACTGAGTATTTATGTTGGGTTTTTCTGGTTTCCAGAATTTTACCTGTTTAACCAATATATGAGAGAGGACACTGAGTACATGGGACCTTGTAAACCCAACCAACTTTGTTGGAGGGTGTGTTTTTAATCAGTCTTTGCTTCACTGTCCCAGTGTTTTTGAAAGCAAGGTTTATATTGATGTTTTTTAATGCCTCACGTAGGTAAACCAGGTTCTCATTGTATGGTAAAACTAGTACATTTTTCCTGGCCATCACTACCTTAGGTTCAGTACTGTAGAAAATCTTTCTTGCTGACATTGCTGCCTTCTCCACAAAATCCCTGGGATATCTCATTTTTGTTGCTATGTTAAATATCTTGCTGATTTCGTACTCTAGGTACTATGGACCTGGTTTCGTGGGTGGAATAGTAGTGAATGTATGACGACACATTGGTGGGCTTCCTATAAACTGTAAATTTGAATTTTCTATCAACACGATAGATTAAAACATCTAGGAAAAGCAAAGTGTTGTTAATTTCAAGTTTTGTCGTGAACTTAAGGGAAGGTACTAGACCATTGAGTCTAGGTAGGAACTCATCTATGTTGTGATCTCTAGGCCAGGCAGAGAACATCATCTACGTATCTGAACCAACTAGCTTTATCTGGGAGAATGTCTTTAAGAAGTCTAGTCTCATATAATTCCATACACAGCAACTTGCCCGCACTTTTGTATTCTGAGAAAACTTCCCTCACCCCTTCAGTTGCAGCCTTGCAGCATTGCATAGCTCCTGATGACGCACTGAGAAGTGTGAAAGTACTTGAGCTAAAGGTTTCCACCCCAGTGGCTTGTCTTTGTCTTGCATATATATATATATATATATATATATATATATATATATATATATATATATATATATATATATATATATATATATATATATATATATATATATATATATAGTCGTGCCGATTAGGTAAAACTCTTCAATTAGCAAGAACTCATTTAAAATTAAGTCCTTTCTACAATTTTCTCTTATACGTTTAAAGATATATTTTTTCCATTTATGTTAATGTAAAAAATTATAATTTTGTACCAAGAGAAACTTTGAAAACCTACCTAACATTATTACAACAAGAGCAATTTAATTTAGCCTAACCCAACTAAATATATTTTAGATACGTTAACATTAATTTACTAATGAACACACACAATGAAATATATTTTTTTCGTTATGGTCAGAATGATTTTGGCGAAATTATTGCATACACAAATTTTAACTTGTCTTATATGGCAAGGTGAGCTTTGCTATTTAAGCCAAAATCGCAAGTTTTACCTAATCGTCACGACTTATATATATATATATATATATATATATATATATATATATATATGTCGTGCCGATTAGGTAAAACTGGTCAATTAGCAAGAACTCCTCTAAAATTAAATTTTTCTAAAATTTTCTGTTATACGTTTAAAGATATATTTTTTTCATTTATGTTAATGTAAGAATTTATAATTTTGTACCAAGAGAAACTTTGAAAACCTACCTAACATTATTACAACAAGAGCAATTTAATTTAGCCTAACCCAACTAAATATATTTTAGATACGTTAACATTAATTTAATAATGAACAAACACAATGAAATATATTTTTCGTTATGTTCAGAATGATTTTGGCGAAATTATTGCATACACAAATTTTCACTTGTCTTATATGGCAAGGTGAGCTTTGCTATTTAAGCCAAAATCGCAAGTTTTACCTAATCGGCACGACATATATATATATATATATATATATATATATATATATATATATATATATATATATATATATATATATATATATATATATATATATATTAAGACAACCACTATGGAAAAATATGGGAATTCAAGAGCGTTCGTGACTACTCACATTATAAAGTTCCTTGATAATGTGAGTAGTCACGAAAGCGCTTGAATTCTCTATTTCATAGTGGTTTGTCTTGCATATTTTGATATCACCTGTTTACTGTGATCTTTTGCATATATGTCGTGCCGATTGGTAAAACTGGTCAATTAGCAAGAACTCATCTAAAATTAAGTCCTTTCTAAATTTTCTCTTATACGTTTAAAGATGTATTTTCATTTATGTTAATGTAAGAATTTATAATTTTACCAAGAGAAACTTTGAAAACCTACCTAACCTTATTAAAGCGCAATTTAATTTAGACTAACCCACTAAATATATTTTAGATATGTTAACATTAATTTAATAATAAACAAACACAATGAAATATATTTTTTCGTTATGTTCAGAATGATTTTGGCGAAATTATTGCATACACAAATTTTCACTTGTCTTATATGGCAAGGGAGCGTTGCTATTTAAGCCAAAATCGCAAGTTTACCTATCACCTTGCCATATAAGACAAGTGAAAATTTGTGTATGCACTAATTTCGCCAAAATCATTCTGAACATAACGAGAAAATATATTTCATTGTTTTTGTTTATTATTAAATTAATGTTAACGTATCTAAAATATATTTAGTTGGGTTAGCTAAATTAAATTGCGCTTTTGTAATAAGGTTAGGTAGGTTTTCAAAATTAATCTTGGTACAAAATTATAAATTCTTACATTAACATAAATGAAAAAAATATGTCTTTAAACGTATAAGAAAAAATTTAGAAAGGACTTAATTTAGATGAGTTCTTGCTAATTACCAGTTTTACCTAATCATCGACATATATATATATATATATATATATATATATATATATATATAAATATATATATATATATATATATATATATATATATATATATATATATATATATAAAAAAAGTAAAGAAAAGCGTCAACAGGACTCGATAGTTACGAGAGACCCCTTTTGGCAGCCTGTTGTCCCCCTCAGCCAAAATGCCTAAATCTGGGCCTAAAAACCCCCTTGCAGCTCATTTTTCAAAATCGATAAACATCACTTTTGGTTGGTTGGAGACAGCAACCGGGGGTACACCATCCTGGGGTGACGAAAAAAAAAACCTGAAATTTTTTTACGTGGTAGGATTGCTGGTGTTTTATTCTGTCTCATAAACTGAAGATTTCAGGAGTCTTGTTACTTCTACTTAATAGGTCACATACAAAACATGTACACTTTTATTATAAACTCATCTATTTTCATTTTATTTGATAGTTCTTGTTCTTTTTTCCTTTCATCCCCATGGGGAAGGGAAAAAAATCTTTCCCCGGCCGGGGTTTGAAAAAGTCAATTGCCGGGAAAAAGGGGGGCAGAACCCCCCTTTCTTTTACTAAAAAAAAAAAAAAAACCCCAAAGTGGGATGTTTGAATGTGCGTGGAGTTTTGAATATAAGAAAGGATGATTGTGATTTATGAAAAAAGAAGCTGGACCCCTGGCTTTAAGTGAAAAAGCTAAGGGTGAGAGTTTTTCAGTGGGGAAAATAAATGGGGGGTCGGGGTTTTAAAAATGGGTTGACCAAAGAAGATGGCAATAATGTTGAATATTACAGGTAAGGGGAAAATAAATGTATAAATTGAGGATTATGGGGTAAAAAAAAGGGTTGGAGGAAAAGTGGGTTTAGTAATTTTTTGCACCGGAAAGGGGGTGTGGGGAAAAAATTTTGGGAAATGTTGGGTGAGTGTGTGAATTTTGAACCAAGTGAGGGGAATTGTGGTTGGGGATTTTAATAAAAAAGGGGAAAAAAATTTGGGGGGGGTAGTAGGAAAATTTTGGGGTGTGGGGTAAATAAAAGGAAAAACCTTAAAATTAGCTTTTAAAAAAAGAGGTTTGGAATTAATAAATATTTTATGAAAAGAGGATAAAAAATATAAAAGGGTTTTGATATAGCACGTAAGGAAAGTAGTTTTTGGGGATTATGTATTGGGGATAAATTGAGGGGGCATAATGTCATGTTTATAGGGGGCAAGGATATATCAATCATTATTTGGTTGACAAGGAAAAAAAGGGAGGGGAAAAAAAAATAAAATGGAACAGCAAGTAAGAGAGGGTATAATTTATAAACAGGGAGGAGGAATTGGGGTGAGATAAAAAATTTTATTGGAAAAAAGGTGGGCTGGTGCAATATGAGTGGGGGGGGTTGAAGAGATTTGGGGGATTTTTTAAAAATCAGTATTGAATGTGGGGGGTTTTTATGGGAGGGGGGCAGGGGAAAAAGGAGGGTGGGGAAAAAGAAGAAGAAAGGGGGGAAAAAAAGAAAAAAGGTACTTAGAGGGTTTTTTTACAAAACAAAGTGTTAATAGAAGAGCAGAGTATATGGGGTAAAGAAAAAGGGGAGTGGTGAGAGAGGAAAGAAGAGCAGATGAAAAAATGGGGAGGTTGTTGAATTTTGCTGAAACCAGAAAAATTTTGGGTAGATAAAAAGGAAAAAAACCTGGGGAACAAGGGTTTTCAGTTAAAAACAGGTAGGGAATTAGTAGATGGGGAGCTAGGTAATGGGTAGAGGGCGGGGAAATTTTGAGGAATTTTTAAATGTCGATAAAAAGGGGGCGGTAATTTCATGACTGGCCAGGGTACAAATCGTTTTTGTGAAAAGACAGGATGTGGTGTGGGGAGGTGCGTACTTACCCCAAATTTACTCACCTAATTGTAGTTGCAGGGTGAGACTCATCCGGCCCCCCGAGGCATTAGTAGAAGAAAGGGGGGAACATGACAAAAAATTAAAAGCAGGGGGAAAGG
>WNWK01012282.1:0-60367 GCA_009830355.1 Cherax destructor | reverse complement strand
AAACAAGGGGTCACAATTGGAAGTTGAAGACTCCTATGAGTCAAAGGGATGTTAGGAAGTATTTCTTCAGTCATAGAGTTGTCAGGAAGTGGAATAGCTTGGAAAGCGACATAGTGGAGGCAGGAACCATACATAGTTTTAAGACTAGGTTTGATAAAGCCATGGAGCAGGGAGAGAGAGGACCTAGTAGCAATCAGTGAAGAGGCGGGGCCAGGAGCTATAACTCGACCCCTGCAACCACAAATAGGTGAGTACAAGGTACGCAGTGCTTTACCGATCGGACACACTGGTCCAACCTTGGCATCAGCTCAGACCAAGCAGCAGCCAGGCAGGAGGCCAGCTTCATTCATCCCGAGCACGCACCAGAATTTTTAAAGCAGGCCGCAAAGCAGCAAATATCACGCCTACGACGGAGACTCGATACGAACCTCATGACAAGGTATTGACCAGTGTGGTACGGTCGGTAAAGCACTGGTACCTTGTCATGAGGTTCGTAGGTTCGAGTCTCCGTCGGCCAGAGATCAGTGTTTGTGAATATTTCGCCTGCTCTTGCGAATTCCTAGCATTGTAAAAATCTCTAGTTGTGTCGATGCATGCAGGGGATGAGATGAAAAGCTGTAAGCCTTCCTGCCTGAAAGCTGGCTGCCTTGGAATAACGTCTAGCGAAAGGTGGATGCCAAGGTATTGGACCAGTACACACACAACCCGCACATATAAAAGAGAGGAGCTTACGACGACGTTTCGGCCCGACTTGGACCATTTATATGTGCGGGTTGTGTGTGTATTGTTCCAGTCACGGTATTGTGCCTTTTTTGTTATTTATTGGACCAGTGTGGTACGGTCGGTAAAGCACTGCGTACCTTGTCATGAGGTTCGTAGGTTCGAGTCTCCGTCGGCCAGAGATCAGTGTTTGTGAATATTTCGCCTGCTCTTGCAATTTAGCATATATATATATATATATATATATATATATATATATATATATATATATATATATATATATATATATATATATACATATATATATATATATCATGCTGAATTAGTGAAACTGGTCAATTAGCAACATCTCATTTAAAATTAAGTATTTTCTAAAATTTTCTCCTACACATTTTAAAGATATTTTTTTACTTATGTTAAAATAAAAAAATAATGATTTTGTACCTTAGAAAACTTACGTGACCTTAGTATAACAAGCACAATTTAATTTAGCCTAATCCAACTAACTGTATTTTATATAGGCTTACAATAATTTAATAATAAACAAACACAATGAAATATATTTTTTTTATTAGGTTCAGAATGATTTTTGCGAAATTTTTGCATACTCAAATTTTCGCTTGACTTATTAGGTGAGAAGTGGACCTACACTTGCTAATAATAGTTCAAGTTTAGGCTGTTTAGCTAATGAAGTTTAGCTGATATAGTGGACCAACTACAGGGTCTCCCAGAGGACCACACCAAATTAGTTGGAAACAGATGTTATAGATGAACAATACAATGGAACTTTAGGATAATATTTAGGTCTTGACTTAGTGAAGCTTGGATTTTATGCGATGTGGAATCCTCTGTTTTTTCCTCTTTATATTGCATAATATTGTAATATTTCGTCTGAGGGTTCCGATGTGAGGTCTTCCGAGCTCAGGGCAGACAGCTTAGCTCATCCTTCTCTCTAAACACTGAAATATATAGAATTTTTTTTTTTTTTTTGTAAATAAGGTAAACATTTCACTATATAAAGCTAGATTTTTTTTTTTAATTTTGAGTCACATACAAGTTGATTTTGCATTCCAAGCAAGACATATGTTGATGTTTGTGTCACTGTAACAGTTACATGCTTGTTGATGTTTATATCACTGTAACAGTTACTTGCTTGTTGATGTTTATATCACTGTAACAGTTACATGCTTGTTGATGTTTAAATCACTGTAATAGTTACATGCTTGTTGATGTTTGTATCACTGTAACAGTTACATGTATGTTGATGTTTGTATCACTGTAACAGTTACATGCTTGTTGATGTTTATATCACTGTAACAGTTACATGCTTGTTGATGTTTAAATCACTGTAATAGTTACATGCTTGTTGATGTTTGTATCACTGTAACAGTTACATGTATGTTGATGTTTGTATCACTGTAACAGTTACATGTATGTTGATGTTTGTATCACTGTAACAGTTACATGTATGTTGATGTTTGTATCACTGTAACAGTTACATGTTGATGTTTGTATCACTGTAACAGTTACATGTTGATGTTTGTATCACTGTAACAGTTACATGTTGATGTTTGTATCACTGTAACAGTTACATGCTTGTTGATGTTTATATCACTGTAACAGTTACAGGATAAGATCTTGAAATATAGTGTCGTTTAGTTGGACTCATCTGTTTGTCCTGGTACTAACCTGGTGGTGGGATATGGGAATAACCTGGTGGAGGTGGCAGGAAATGAAGGTGATTTGGTGGTGATGGAGAAATGCAGGTGATATGATGGTAGTGATGTTGATAGTGGTGGTGATATTGATAGGATGAATACTGAAGTAGTGGTTATTGTAGTGTTAATACTTATGGGGTGGTGACAGTGTTGGTGGTGGTCGTTATGGTTATGCTAATGGTAAGGATGAGGGCGAGTGATTAACTGGCAAAAACAGAATATATACAGAGCAAACCTGTATTTATAAGCGACGTTTCGTTCTAAGTGGAGATTTAACAGGTGAATAGAAGGATCAGCGTGAGCTGACGTTATATTCAGAAAAAGATAATATGAGAAGATTGGAGGTTAGATTTTATCTGAAGCTGCGGTGTTTGGACACCAGCACCACCTCTGTTTCATGATGAGTTTTACTGCAAGTGGATAGGCGATATTGAAGGCTCCCTGACTTTGTCCTGTGGTATCAGAAATGTTTGATTAATGGCTCTTTTCCATAGTGAAGGCATGTTCTCTTTACGAGAGTCAGAGACTATTACTACATTTAGAAACATCAGGGATTACTATTCTAGGAAATGGTATGATGAAATGGACAATATGTGGAATAAGACACTAAGTACAGAACAAGACATTTACTACAGGAAAAGTTTCGCTACAAGTGGATGAAGTCCTAATACAGCTGTGACTAAAACAAGTACATAGAGTGGCATGAGTCAGGTGGCAAGCTGTGAGAGGGTAGAAGTTGTAGTAGTAATACAACTGCGATGAGATGAGTTTAGTTTGAGAAGAACCTGTCAGCATCACGTTACAACGATCTCCAAAGTGTCAGCATCACGTTACAACGATCTCCAAAGTGTCAGCATCACGTTACAACGATCTCCAAAGTGTCAGCATCACGTTACAACGATCTCCAAAGTGTCAGCATCACGCTACAACGATCTCCAAAGTGTCAGCATCACGCTACAACTATCTCCAAAGTGTCAGCATCACGCTACAACGATCTCCAAAGTGTCAGCATCACGCTACAACGATCTCCAAAGTGTCAGCATCACGTTACAACGATCTCCAAAGTGTCAGCATCACGCTACAACGATCTCCAAAGTGTCAGCATCACGCTACAACGATCTCCAAAGTGTCAGCATCACGCTACAACGATCTCCAAAGTGTCAGCATCACGCTACAACGATCTCCAAAGTGTCAGCATCACGTTACAACGATCTCCAAAATGGACAATATCCTGTTGATCAACAATATGGATATAGTGTAACTACTGGAGTTTTCATGCATTATGTTATGGCAATTAGGGCAGCCTCTATACACTTTTGTTGCCATAAATCTTCCTTAACGACTATCCTGACCTCACTGAACTTCATTAAGTGTCCAACAATATCTCTGTGATGGGCTCATGCCTTGTTACGGTCGTCTTGTGACATCCCCCACATCGTATTATATAATCTATACTAGTGGCAGAGTTGCTCTCGTCTTTTGGCTATAAGTTTTAAAAAGTAGTTGAAGAGCTGGTGGTTATTTTAACAAGTTTTTTGGGCATATAAATTGGAAACGTTTGTTGCAACGTTGCTGATCAGCAGAACGATGTAACCTGGAGACTCTCCTTCAACTGAATTGGTTAGTCCTGTTAAGAATGTGTGTCTCAGGCTTCCTGCAATCATATTTTAAGTGTAGGGGAAGTGTAGTGAGCTCAATGAATGTGTGATGTAAGTGTACTCTTCGAGGAATTACAGACTGGAAATTCTGAAAGTTCTTAGAAAGAAGGCTATAACTATCCTTCTTTTAGTCGTAGTGTCGTGGTGGAAGAAGAGGTACAGCAGATCTTTCTGGAAGTTTGCACAGATGAGGCAAAAATGGCTGATGATACAGCCCTACTGCAGATGCAACCCATCTTTTTGAATTTCCAAAAAAATGTAACTTTGGGTTTCATGACGTGGATAGAGGCACAGCTAAACCAATAAACTGTATCCTTACAGAGTTCATCCTGAGAAGCTAAAGCTACTGAGACAGGAGATCGACTTTCTACTTGAGCATCAGTTGGTGATGGAATCCTCAAGTTAGTGGTCTCCACCCCTGTACCCGCGTCATAGTGGAGTTCAGAAGTGTATGGACTATAGAAAAATGAATGAGGTTATGGTGCCTGATACCTATCCTCTTTCACACATGGATAACATAATAGGGATATTATCAGTACCTTCCATTGAAGGGACAAAAGAATTTTCAATGTCTTTTGTCCCAGAAGGTCATTTCAAGAATAAAGTAGTCCGTTTCAAAATATGCAATGCACCTGCCATATTTTAAAACCTCTTCCACTCAGTTAGATGTTTTAGAAGTTGTTTCTGGTATTTGGGATGAACACCTTTCTTAAAATCCTTTACTGGGCAGGCCAATAAATTTATTTGCCTCAACACGTGTTTTTTATTCACGTCATCCTACTTACTCCACATCACTGGCTTCCTGTTTCCTGATTTTGACCAGTCACAGGCCTTCTTGGAGTCAGTCCAGCTAAGTGGTTGTGGCATCCATTTGCTTCCCATTGGTCAAAGGGCAAAAGTGTAAACACTTTGCACTTGGTGCTGTCCAGACCAGTTTTTCTCCTTGTGTTACACTCAAATATTATCAAATTTCACCAATCTACAATCAATGGAACGAGTGGTGTTTGAACCCATGGCGAGTGAGTCATGAAACTGTTCCGTTGTTCGTTCTGCAATTATGTTATTTCGACTTCGTGAGTCAATGTACATTGTCGGTACTTCAGTGTCAAGTGGATAAATGAATGGGGAGACATATTTTGATATATAACTAATGTCTGTATGAGGCATAACAAGATTTTACCAGGCAATTAAACAAACACATGGAAAAACACCAACAAATTTCATGGCACATCCAGTACACGTAAACTTAGCCAGTTCAATAAATAAATATTTTTTTAAACTGCAGAAATGCTTTCAGTATTGGTTTGGTGTGTTCAGGATGTTTATATTGTGCTTCCAGATCCACGGGAACTTGTTTTATGGTCCTCCTTCTTAGAAAAAAATGAATATATGTCTGCGTGTATTCCGGAACCAGAGTCTGCAGACCAGAAATTGCTTGTCAATGGTGAGGAGTACTTGCCACCGAACGCCCATGTGTCAAGTGATGATGAGGGAGAAGCTAGGCCAGTCAAAAAGCCAAGAGGGGCTAAGAAAAAGAAAGTTATAACAATCGTGGAATACCCTGATGGAGAAGAGCACTGTGATGAACTTTCACTTCAAGCTGAGACTCTGGGAGCAGAACATCCATAATGACACTTTCCCTGCATACCAACATGAATGTACAGTGGACCCTCGGTTTTCGTTCACCTCCAAACTCGAACAATTATGTAAGTGTAGTTTTGTAAGAGCTTTCGTAAGTGTATTTTTGGGGGTCTGAAACGACTAATCTAATTTACATTTGTCCTTATGGGAACAAATTCGTTCGGTAATGGCACTTGAACAGCATTCTGGAATGAATTTTCAACGAAAACCGAGGGTCCACTGTACATCTGAAATTTTGTCTCCATTGGATTACTTTGTCAAGTTTCATACTCAATATATGATAGATAACATCGTTTCTCAAATTTTGTAACTGATTCCTAAGAATTTATGAAGTTCATAGGTATTCTGTTGTTCAAGGATAAATTTCCATACTTATCCTTAGATGATTATTGGGCAACTGAAACTAGAGTAGCTAAGATTGCTGAAGTCACGTCGTTTAAGAGGTTTAGATCGTGATAACAACATAATTGATGGTGACAGGTACCACAAAATAATGTTAACTCTATTTTCTTGGCTGCTTACGTCTGGGCAGTAGAATGGTAGCGTAGGTGCAGAGATACGGCCGATGACTAGACTCAGTTTATTAATGGGAAGGTGTAGGTATACACGAGGGCAGAGCGTGAGGGGACCCGGGAGCCAGTTAGGGTAGACAGAGTGAGAGCGAAACATGGCTGACCAGCCCGACCTTGATAGACCTATAGATGGCAGCACCGTAATGCCGCGCAGTTTGAAAGAGCCTCTGAATAGGCTGTTTACATCCGCTCGGCCACCTACCACGTGTCGTCTCGACACGAAGGTGTAAACAAGCAAACAAGGTTACCCAGGGGAAACTGGCTTCCGGTCACCTGACATTTACAACAGGATATTGCCGGTGCCGGCCGAAAAAAAAACTCTCCCACTTCGTGAGTCGGGGAAGAGAAAATCGGCCTGCCCGTACAGCTGGACGGAGGACAGAACAAGCCAATGCTGTCACAGGAACTAGAGTCTTCTATATACAGGTTGTCCACAGGGCCAGACATCAACTTGACTGCACATCCTGAGGCTGTACCATCCTCACATCTGCAAACAATGACTGACAGTAGCATTTCCTAAGGTGTGACATTTAACTCAAAAGGGCGATATTGCCCTTGCCTTTATACAGGCTTTACAAGACGCACTGGGTGCACATACTCACAATAACATTATTTCTATGGAATTCATTATACTACTGGTACCCTGCTAGAATAAATTTTACATATTTACATGGTGTTGTCCACCCTGACTCCATTATTTACTAACTATACAATGTATGCGCATTAATCTCCATTTCTGCAAGCAAACAATTAGCGTAGCTAGCGTAGGAGTTGGACAAGTCAGTAGGTATGTCAATGTCACAGAAATGTACTGCTGTCCGGGGTCTCAGGCCTTAAGTATGGAGCCTTACAGGACTGTCATCTGTCGTAGTGGTAGCGGGTGAAGAACTAGAGAGGTTGTCACTAGTTTGAGTCTGATTGTCGCTTTGCAATGCCCGCAATTCCAGATCTGCTTCAGCTTGCACATGATCAATATACTTCATGTGGTCAAGGTGAGCTTCTCTGATAGTTCCGGTAGCTATCTCCCTCACCTCGAACTTATTGCCGCGGAGCTGTCGTAGGACACGGTAAGGACCGACAAACTTGGGGACAAGTTTATGCATACCAGGGGTCTGTGTTGGGTTGAGCAGCATAACTTTGCAACCTGGTTCCACCTTACTTTCCTTAGCGTGGGCGTTGCGATCAGACGTGAACCTATCTGTGGCTTTTATTAGGTTCTCACGTACTCGCTGGAAGACAAGCTGTGTGGTCCGCATCTTAACTATACCGGTGTTATCGGTGTCATAGGTTGGACTAGGCGGAGCAAACAGGATTTCGTACGGTAAACGCTTATCATAGCCGTACAAGGCAAAATGGGGTGTCTCGCCAATCGAGCTGTTGAGGGAAGAGTTCACTGTACACTGAAGATCTGGAATAGCGTCATCCCATGTAGTACAACTCGGATTAACGGTTACTCTGAGCACCTCCAGAACTTTGCGGTTTGTACGTTCACAAGACCATTACTCGCGGGGTGGCGAGGAGCTACTGGTGCTTGGTGAATGTCAAACCTGGAACAAAGGTCCTTCATCGTGGCATTTATGAACTCCGACCCATTGTCTGACAGGAGAACATGTGGGCAGGTATGACGGAGAACAATACGCTCACGAAAAGCATTTGCGACTGTCTCGGCCGTTTTGTCAGGGATGGTACTAACTTGCAGTACCACGTCAAGTTATCTACCATTACAAGCAGGTGTTTATTACCCTTCTCCGAGGTCGAGAAATTCGTCAACAGGTCGACAGAAGTTCTCTCCCAGGGCTCCTTTGTAATGGGATACTTCAGAATGAGATTGGGACCCGTGACAGTACCCTTGTGTTGTAAGCAAACGACACACTGGTGTACATACTTGGCAATTTCCGCTGCCATCTTAGGCAAGAAATATTTTATTCTAGCCTGTTTGATGCTGCGGTCCTTCCTGGGGTGCGCTGCTCCTGGGACATCGTGGAGTCGCGGGTACCAGGGACTCCGGTATCACCAGTTGGTGTACGGTTCTGCCGGGGTCCACTAGTCGAGCTACACAACACAGTACTCCTTGATTGACCACTAAGTCTGTCAGCGGAATGGGCGACTTGACCCGCGGGCCAACGTCTTCCTTGGTTAGGAATCGAAGGACTGGTGACCACACCGGGTCCCGCCGTTGGGCTCTCTCTAGGTCCTCGACGGAGAACGAGTTGTCTGCACTGACAAAGGCTATATGCCTCAACAAGGCGTCAGCCACGACATTTTGCTTACCCGGTACATAGCAGACTTCGGGATTGTAGTCGTTAAAGGTGAGAGACCACCGAGCATGTTTCCCAGAGAGATTCTTGTTTGCAAAAAGGGATAATAACGGCAGATGATCCGTGTAAATCTTGATAGGATACTGGTGCAATAACAAAAAAAAAATTATATCACTGCTGTAGCTGGAGGAAGGGTGAAGATTGAAGGATGCAGGAACGAGGTGCTGGGAACACTGCAGGCGCCTGGCTTGGCTTGGCTTGGAACAAACACGATGGGTTCCCACGTGGTCAAGCCGGGAATGGCTTCTTGAAGAACTCGGAGAAAACAACACACAGACGACGAGCTGGATATAGGGTGCGTAGAAACGTAGCAAGAGGAGTGGAGAGTAGGTGATTGGTGGTGTGAGGTAGGCAGGCAGCGGCGCCCTGAGGTAGACACACGTGGACACAACACCAACACACCCAAAACGACCTCACCTCGTGTCTCTTGTAGCTGTAGGAAGGGCGTAGAGATGCTGCTGGATGCAGAAGGGTGTAGGAGAATGCTGGAGAGTTGTAGAGTAGGAGATGAACACACACGTGACTGCTTCAGGCTGGAGAGCTGGAGATGATGCCCTATGTCCCGATTTTGTGGAAAAATCGTGGACGATGCTCTGACTCAGGCACCCACGAGACGCTGGAAGCTACGGATGATGCTATAAGCCAGCAGATGACCTGGATATGACTGGCTTGGTCGGATGATCGACTGGTCGGTGGGTCCCCGACACTACACTCTGCCGTGAACCACTGCTGTCACCACTGTTAACTCTATTTTCTTGGCTGCTTACGTCTGGGCAGTAGAATGGTAGCGTAGGTGCAGAGATACGGCCGATGACTAGACTCAGTTTATTAATGGGAAGGTGTAGGTATACACGGGGGCAAAGCTTGAGGGGACCCGGGAGCAAGTTAGGGTAGAACCTGTCTCGAGTAGGTAGGCCGCCAGATTGAGAGCGAAACATGGCTGACCAGCCCGACCTTGATAGGCCTATAGATGGCAGCACCGTAGTGCCGCGCAGTTTGAAAGAGCCTCTGAATAGGCTGTTTACAATAATGCCTCTTCACAGTGCACTAATTGTTGCTTGCTTGAAAGTTCCAGCTACACCAAGGTAGTCTATTGATGAAGCTATGTTGACTTCAAAAGTAAAACAACTGGAAACGTAAAACAACATATCAGAAGCAAACCAGATAAGTTGGACTTCAAACGTTCTTGTCGTGCAAGTGAAGATGCTTTGCTATATGATATACTCATGTATGAGTATATCATGTAGCAGATGAAAAATATAAACCACCAATAAGTCCCAAGAATGTGCTGGTATTTGTAACAACTCTGAACAATACAAATATATCATCAGTCTATGCTGACAATTTCTTTTCAAGTTTTCCTTCAGTAAAGATACTGAGAGTGAAGCTCAACTGCAGATGCTCTAGAACAGTACGTGAAAATAGATGCGGTAAGCCAGAACTGATGCCTGTCAAGGAAATAGAGAAGATAACAGTGCCCAGGGGGTACTAGTGATTTTAAAAGCAATGACTGAATCCTTGTTGTAAGTTGGAAGGACAACAAAGTTGTCACTTTTGTGACAAATGATGCTGGGGTCCTTCCTGTGACTCATTTTGAAAGGTATAACAAGGAATCCAAGGAAAGAGAACACTTCTGGTGCCTTGCAGTCATCAAGAATTAAATTGCACATATGGGAGGCATTGAGAAAAGTAACGTGTCGGTGCATATGTACTAAGCACCAATGAAATCTAAACGTTGCTCCTCTCTGCCTATGTTCTTGGTCTTGTTGTGAATGCATGGCATCTTTACAGCCGTAACTGTCGGCCATTTAAGACTAAATGCATGACATTGAAGCTTGTCAGGCTTGATATCACTGGCAGTACAAGATCCACATCCCAATAGTTTAAACACAACACAAGAAGAACAACTCTGACACGTTCGCCAAGTACTTCCGAAGCTTCCAGAGTAGACAGTGATGATCGTGATTTCTTAACCTTGCAGTACTAACATGTAATAAGACCTGATGACAGTGTGAAGCATGATCGAATGATAAATCACTGGCCAGTGAGTGCCAAGACATTTACATGCAAGGTCTGCAGCAACGTACTGTCACAACCAACATGACTGAAGGTTCTCAGGAAATTCATGAAAATGGTTATTACAAGAAATGTCTCTATACAATTGTTGGCAATGTGAAAATGTCGATTTTTTTTTTATCTTGTTCATATTTTTTGTATAACTTCAGAATGTTTGGAAACAAATTTAGTTATTTATAATGTCTGTTTGCAAAATAAATTAGAAAAATACATAAGTGGCATTTAATAAATATTTGCAATTTCTGCAGTGCAGTCCACACTTATAAGAACATAATAACATAAGAACAAAAGAAAGAATTAACACTGCAGCAGGCCTACTAGCCCATGTGAGGCAGGTCCAAATCTCCTACCGGCTTAAGCCAATGCCCTAACCTAATCAGGTCAGGTAACATTTACTTAAGGAAGGAGCACGACATCTGACCTAGTAGTACAAGCTAGTCAGGTCCAACTCACCCACCAACACCCACTCATGTATTTATCTAACCTATTTTTAAAACAACACGTTTCAGCCTCTATAACTGTACTCGGGAGATTGTTCCACTCATCCACAACTCTATTACCAAACAAGTGCTTTCTTATATCCTTCCTGAATCTGAAGTTTTCAAACTTAAAGCCATTGCTGCGAGTCCTGTCTAGGTTAGATATTTTTAGCACGCTATTAACATCCCCTTTCTTTATTCCTGTTTTCCATTTATACACCTCAATTATTTTATATTTTATTAACACATCGGCCGATTCCCGCCAAGGCAGGGTGGTCCGAAAAAGAACAACTTTCATCATCATTCACTCCATCACTGTCTTGCCAGAGAGGTGTTTTACACTACAGTTATAAAACTGCAACATTAACACCCCTCCTTCAGAGTGCAGACACTGTACTTCCCATCTCCAGGACTCAAGTCCGGCCTGCCGGTTTCCCTGAATCCCTTCATAAGAACATAAGAACATAAGAAAGGAGGAACACTGCAGCAGGCCTGTTGGCCCATACTAGGCAGGTCCTTCACAATCCGTCCCACTAACAGAATATTTGCTCAACCCAATTTTCAATGCTACCAAGAAATAAGCTTTGACAATTCTACCCACTCATGCGCAGTCCCACTCAAATCCAACCCTCTCACTCATGAATTTATCCAACCTAAATTTGAAACTACCCAAGGTCCTAGCTTCAATAACCCTACTAGGCAGACTGTTCCACTCATCAACTACCCTATTTCCAAACCAATACTTTCCTATATCCTTTCTAAATCTAAACTTATCTAACTTGAATCCATTATTGCGGGTTCTCTCTTGGAGAGATATCCTCAAGACCTTATTTATATCCCCTTTGTTAATACCCATTTTCCACTTGTATACCTCGATCATGTCTCCCCTCATGTGCTCACACTCCAACAGCACGTCAAGTATTAAAAAGCATTTGTCTCCATTCACTCCTATCAAATACGCTCACACATGCTTGCTGGAAGTCCAAGCCCCTCGCACACAAAACCTCCTTTACCCCCTCCTTCCAGCCTTTCCTAGGCCGACCCCTACCAGGCCTTCCCTCCACTACAGATATATACACTCTCGAAGTCATTCTGTCTAGTTCCATTCTCTCTAAATGTCCGAACCACCTCAACAACCCCTCCTCAGCTCTCTGGATAATAGTTTTGGTAATCCCGCACCTCCTTCTAATTTCCAAACTCCGAATTCTCTGCCTTATATTCACACCACACATTGACCTCAGACATGACATCTCCACTGCCTCCAGCCTTCTCCTCGTTGCAACATTCATCACCCATGCTTCACACCCATATAAGAGTGTTGGTATAATTATACTCTCATACATTCCCCTCTTTACTTCCATGGACAAAGTTCTTTGTCTCCACAGACTCCGAAGTGCTCCACTCACCCTATTCCCCTCATCAATTCTATGATTCACCTCATCCTTCATAGACCCATCTGCTGACATGTCCACTCCCAACTATCTGAATACATTCACCTTCTCCATACTCTCTCCCTCCAATCTGATATCCAATCTTTCGTCACCTAATCTTTTTGTTATCCTCATCACCTTACTCTTTCCTATATTCATTTTCAATTTTCTTCTTTTACATACCCTAACAAATTCATCCACCAACCTCTGCAACTTCTCTTCAGAATCTCCCAAAAGCACAGTGTCATCAGCAAAAAGCAACTGTGACAACTCCCACTTTGTATTTGATTCTTTATCTTTTAACCCCACACCTCTTGCCAAGACCCTCGCATTCACTTCTCTTACAACCCCATCTATAAATATATTGAACAACCACGGTGACATCACACATCCTTGTCTAAGGCCCACTTTTACTAGGAAATAGTCCCCCTCCCTCCTACACACTCTAACCTGAGCCTCACTATCCTCAAAAAAACTCTTCACTGCTTTCAGTAACCTACCTCCTATTCCATACACATGCAACATCTGCCACATTGCCCCCTATCCACCCTATCATACGCATTTTCCAAATCCATAAATACCACAAAAACCTCTTTACCCTTATCCAAATACTGTTCACCTATATGTTTCACTATAAACACTTGGTCTACACACCCCTTACCTTTCCTAAACCGCCTCCTGTTCATCTGCTATCCTGCTTTCTGCTTACTCTAATTCTTTCAATAATAACTCTACCATACACTTTACCAGGTACACTCAACAGACTTATTCCCCTATAATTTCTGCACTCTCTTTTGTCCCCTTTGCCTTTATACAAAGGAACAATACACGCTCTCTGCCAATCCCTAGGTACCTTACCCTCTTCCAAACATTTATTAAATAATAGCAACAACCACTCCAAAACTATATCCCCACCTGCTTTTAACATTTCTATCTTAATCCCATCAATCCCAGCTGCCTTACCCCCTTTCATTCTACCCACTGCTTCACGAACTTCCCCCACACTCACAACTGGCTCTTCCACACTCCTACAAGATGTTATTCCTCCTTGCCCTATACACGAAATCACAGCTTCCCTGTCTTCATCAACATTTAAAAACTCCTCAAAATATTCCCTCCATCTTCCCGATACCTCTAACTCTCCATTTAATAATTCTCCTCTCATATTTTTTACTGTCAAATCCATTTGTTCCCTAGGCTTCCTCAACTTATTAATCTCACTCCAAAAGTTTTTCTTATTTTCAACAAAATTTCTTGATAACATCTCACCCACTCTCTCATTTGCTCTCTTTTTACATTGATCACCACTCTCTTAACCTCTCTTTTTCTCTCCATATACTCTTCCCTCCTTGCATCACTTCTACTTTGCAAAAACCTCTCATATGCTAACTTTTTCTCCCTTACTACTCTCTTTACATCATCATTCCACCAGGTTATCAATAGGAATGATGGGTAAAGACAGGGTTTAAAAGTACATGTAAACAAACATTAGGATATATTTATTATAAAAAGTTTCGTTCCTGGGACCTAATGACTTCTAACACACAGAGATTAAAATGAAAGTATGTACAGGCGGAGAGCGGAGTGACAGTGACAAATAGTAACTTGAAAAATTACATATTTGAGATGAGGACAGATAGATAAGGTCAAGTGACTCCTGTGTTGTTAGGAATTTAGCGCTTTGCCTGGTTGAGTATCATGTATGCTAATGTTTTTTGAAAATTTGTAGCTTCCAGTATTATGTTCTATGGTGTTGGTGACGACGATTAGTGAGGCTTCTAGACATCATGAGCTTCAAAGGTCTTGTTTGGTAAGGACAAGTTGTGATTCATTACAAAGTCATCATGTCCTATGGAGTAACTGTGGAGTCTCTGTAGCGGGTTCATCGATGTTCGTTCAGGAGGAACCAAAAATTTCTGCCTGTTTCCCCTATATTTTTCCCAGGGCAGTATCCACAAGGTATGGTGTAGACGCCTGCTGTGGAAGTTATAGGTGTGGGGCTACGTTTCATAATGGGGTCTTTAACAGATGATGTGTTTACGGTGGTGATGGGATTGTTGAGTTAGAGATGACCTGGTGATGGGTAAGAACTTCCCTGGTGGTGATGGGAAAGAACTGATCTGGTGGTGATCAGTAAGGAATGAATTGGCGGTGAGGGGGTAAGAACTAACCTATTGGTGATGGGGTGATGGGTGAGGAATGGTATTGTGGTGATGGGAAAGTATTTACCTGTTGGTGATAAGGTGATAGGTAAAAACTGACCTGGTGGTGATGGGATGACTGGTAAGCATTGGCATGGTGGTGATAAGAAAGAATTAACCTGTTAGTGATGGGGTGATGGATAAGAACTGATTTGGTGGTGATGGGAATGATGCACAAGGACTGACCTTGTAGTGATGGGGGTGAGGATAAGGTTGACGTCTTCCTTGGGCATCATTGCTACTAAGGAGTATTGCAGCTGAGGGCTGGCTGGGTCAGGGCGGAGCTCAAAGTTCTCCACCAACTTGGCCAGCACTAACTTTGACTCCATCAGTGCGAACCTAATCCCTGTGAGAGAGAGAGAGAGAGAGAGAGAGAGAGAGAGAGAGAGAGAAAGGAGAAGAGAGAGCAAGAGAGAGAGAGACAGATAGAGAAAGAGAGAAAGATGAAGTCAAAGATGTTCATAATTTTCATCAGTAATTATTTTCATTTCATCTTCGACATGGTCGACTTAAGTGAACATTATACTTTAAGCAAGCAATGTAGTTTATAATATAAAATTTCTATGTTTATAAATAAATAAAAATATATAGTAAAAATTTGCATAAATGTGCATAGTCATTCTTCGAATATTTTATGCACCTGTAAAAGTATATAATAAGTGTCAATATTTACACATATGGATATATACGGAATATGTATAAGAACAAATGCAAATTTACACTGAATGTATGAATATATACACACAACTATTTTATGAATATATGAATTGTTATTATATATTATTTATTATTATATATTTTGTTATTATATATTATATATTATTTATGAGTAAATAAAATTATCAAAAATTATTTCTTGGGTAGCACTGAAAATTGGGTTGATCAAATATTCTGTTAGTGGGATGGATTGTGAAGGACTTGCCTAGTAAGGGCCAACAGGCCTGCTGCAGTGTTTCTCCTTTCTTATGTTCTTATGTTAAGCGTTAAACCACGAGGGTTATACTGCGCTGCAGGGTAGAGTTCGTAAGGTCAATGAAAAGTGTAAAGGAAGTATAATCAAACGTTTTGTAACAAATATGTTGTTAAAAAGTCAAAAAGGGATTCTGTGTCAGTGGTGGGGCCGTCAGCGAAGATAAAGTAACGGTGTTAGAGCAGTGACGACGTCGAAGGTAAATTCTGGGTGCTCGCTGATAGACTTGACAGTCCAGCAGAAAATGACAAATGAAACTGGATCCTGACAATTCACACAGAGTGGAACTGGGCGCCTCTCCATGAGATACCTGTGAGTGAGACATGTGTGCCCGATGTGAAGAAAGGAAAGCGAAATCTCCGAAACTCGGCTTGATAGAGTGTAATTTGTTATAAATCAATTCAGACCAATATTGTTGCCAACGGTTGCGAAGGCGGCTAGAGATTACAGCAAAATTATCTGAAAATGGAATACCTCTATATGAAACTGGAAGTTCGTGTACCGCTGACCTCACAGCAGTCAGCCTTCTTGTTGCCCGGAACATAAACATACCCAGGCACCCAGCGAAAAACAGTTTCTTTGTTTTTGCTAGAAATGCTGCACAACCAAAGGTGTATAGAAAGAACTAGGCGATGAGGCGAGGAAGGCCTGGAGCAGTACGGATAATCTCTATGAAAATTGTATACAGTTCAGTTGTGAAGATGTTAGCTGAATCTAATAAATGACCTCGTACATCACTGTCCGGGAACACTGCTGCAAACCCGACACTGTCAGAGGATTTGAAACCTTCAGTGTAAACTGGAACTGCACGAGAATGAGACCGGAAGTTATTAAGAAAAAAAAAGCGAGAAGCCACTGTAGGTTTTTGAGTGTTCGTACAGGACAGTGGGGAAGAACAGACATAAACTGTCGGAACCTCCCAAGGGAAAAGAAAAAAGTTAGATGCTAGATGAAAGTATAAAGGAGGCAACTAAAGAGAAGTCAAGAGCGAGTGAAGACGAAGAGAAAATGGAAGGAGTAAACAGGTGCGGAGAACAAATAATGGACCTCTACTAAGGTCCGTTAATACCATGTATGTATAGGGATCATAAAGGTCATGAGAGTAAGCAAAATAACGGAGGCAATGGGCATCACAACGATCGTTCGAGGATGGAACATTCGCCTCTGCATTTAGGTTCTCGACAAGGGGAGGAGCGAAATCATCTAGACATAAACGTAATCCCTTATGATGGATGGGATCAAGTATAGAAAGAGTTGCGGGGTAGGCCGCAGAATATATCTGGTCGCCAAAGTCTAGTTTTGATAAAATTAGGGCTGAATGCAGTCGAAGCAGAGTTTGATGATCCACCCTCTACGAAAGATGAGCGAGGGTTTTCAGGAGGTTATGGCAATGTGAGGATTCCAGGACAACTGGCGATCAAAGAGGGATACGGGAGCCGTGCAGGTACAATGGAGTATCAAAGACGAGAACGTGTGGTGAAAGTAATTTGGTGCGTTTTAGCACAAAAAATATAAATCTATGCGTAGTGGCCCAATGGGCAACACGGTTGACAGCATTCTGGAGTGAGGCTGCTCCTAGGCGACAGTCAGCGCCTTCACAGGCTATAGCAAAGTCATCGACATAAAGTGATGACGAAATATTAGATGTGAGAACAGAGGCCAGATCATTTATAGCAAGTAAAAAAATAATGGTGCTCAAGACACATCCCTGAGGGACACCTTCAACTTGGACAAAGTCCGGGAATGAGCTTGAGCTAAGATGTTATATCTCCAAATAGTGTCATATGCCTTTTCAAGATAAAAAATAACAACAACTGTAATAATAGATACGTTACGAACATAGGTATCTAAGCGGAGTAAAACGTCAATAGTGGAGCGGTCCTTACGAAAGCCAAATTGATTAATGAAGAGGCTATTGTGTGTCTCTAAATACCCCACCAAACGTCTATTTACTAGACGTTCTATCAATTTGGAAACTGATTTGGTAAGAACAATGAGACAATATTGTAAGGCATCATAGCCCGAAGTACCTGGTTTACAAAAAGGCCGAACAATGGCAGTTTTCCACAGCTGGGAAAGAACCCCTTGCGACCAAATAAGATTAAAAAGACGTAAGAGGACTGCAAGGGCTGACGTATGTAAATGCTGAAGCATACAAATATGAATGCTATCAGACCAAGCTGCCAACGATCGGCAAGTGGAAAGTGTTGACTCTAGTTCTAGACTTAGAAGAAAGAAACGAGGGCATAGATGGAACCCCTGAGAGATACAGACGATGATTTCCTATTTCTGGTAACTTCAAGAGGGATTGCTATGCAGACACCTGCAACACTAAGAACCGGAGCTGGGTTTGGAGAGTATTTGCCACTCAATTTTCATACTATTTTCCAAACTGCACTCATAGAAGAAATCGATGTGACGGTAGAAACATAATCCCGCCAACAAGTGTGTTTAGCATCTCGGATGACACGTCGGTCATCCGCCCTCACATGTTTAAAATAAAAAAGTCGCTCAGTGGTCCTAGCATAATGACATCGGCCCCATGCAACACATTTCAAAGACAATACAAGAGCACAAGTAAGAGACCACCAAGGCGCACATTTCTGAGGATGCCTACCTGAGATTTGAGGGGTTGAATTCTAGGCTCCGGTTAAAACTGAGGACAAAAATGGTTGTAATAACTCAGCAGGGAAGGATAAAGGAGAAGGTTCTTCGAGTAAATGGCCCAATTCACCTGTTGAAACTGCCAACACAGGCTACAAGGAGGTCGAGAATATATATGAGAAGAAATATAGGAAAATGATTGCTGTCATGTAAATCAGGGAGCACTGACCAGAGTGCAATTGAGGAGGAGTAAATTGAAAGTTCTGTGCAAGAGAGAGTTTGAGTGCGAGGGTAGAAATGAGCGAGAGCACCTGTATTTAAAACATGGATGGGAAGAGAAGTGAGAAGAGACTTAACTGATAACCACTAAAGTCACAGTGAGACACTCACCAGAGGAAATTATGAGCATTAAAATCTGCTAATAAGAGTAGACGAGGAGGTAGGGAAGAAATCAGAGATGTCACATCCGGAATAGATAATGGCCGAGAAGGAGAGAGAGAGAAAGAGTAGACTGTATACGACTTGTGTAAGTAGATGCAGATTGCAGTGTAATGCAGCGAATTACGGACAAGGACCCGAGAATGTGGTATACCGTGACGCACGAGAAGTGCATTGTCATTAAAAGTCTCTTCTAGAAAAGAACCCGATGAATGGGACGGAAAAGAGTGGAGTGCAATTTTGGTTCTTGGAAACTGGGGAAAACTGGGAGAGCAATACCTGAAGCCCTCCCCAGTTACCCCTGAGGCCTCGAATATTCCACTGTAAATAAGTCATGATCGGCTAAGAGAGCGTAACAGTAACATTTAGCAGGTGTCTATGAACCAGAAGGAGCAGTAAAGTCAACATGTGGAAACACTGGGGAACTAATAAGGAGTGAAGTGTTGGGATGACGGAAAGGCGGTGTGAAGAAAGGCGTGGAAGGTGAGAATATGAAGTGTCGGAGGGCAGACTGGTGTTGCCTCCTCGATATAGGCGGATATGGCTTCAATAGTTTCAGATGAAAGAGAAGTCAGAAAGAGTTTGGCAGTGGAGGGAGATGTAGTCTGAGTAAAAAGTGGAGAGACAATGAAAGACATAAAAGGAGGAGAAGAGGTGCCTTGACAAGCAGAAACATCCAGAGAGAGACAGGCGAGGGTGTAACTGTACATGGGGGTGGTTGCAGGGGCGTGCACAATGGGGGAGGCGAAGGGGCGGTGGCCCCGAGCATCCAAACGTGGGGGCATCAAATTAGAGTGGGAAATAAGATAATGGACTGACGGCACAAGAAGAAATGAATGGAGTAATGGCGGAGAATGTGAACCCACTATAAACGGAAACTGAAGACCGCAGTGTCGGTCTTCAAGGACTCAGTGTCCGTCTTCAAGGACTCAGTGTCCGTCTTCAAGGACTCAGTGACCGATTTTCATTTCTTCTGAACTTGAATTCAGTAGTAATTGAAGATGAACAAGAAAGAGAGAAATTAAAAAAGGAATATTCAGACTTTGCAAATTATTATGATAATGATATGGCAGCCATTCAGTTATATGACGAAATTATTGATTTTGTGATGATCCTTCGAGCTGGAGGGTATAGAATTCCCCTTGATTCTACAGATGCTCAGGAATCTTTACTGTAGTATGGGAGGGATGTCTTTCCCACGCTGTGTTTCATACACATTACTGTTTACAATCGCATTTTCAGTAGCAAATTGTGAAAGGTCATTTTCAAAATTGAAATTAATAAAAACATATATGACGTCTTCAATGTCACAGGAGCGACTGGCCAACCTGGATTTAATTAATAAGCACTGAAAAATATTTCTCACAGCTGATGTAAAAAGTGAAGCAGTTCAAGTGTTTTCTGACAGAAGGTGTCATTTGGGGAAAAGAACTTAATATATTTGGTTGATTTATATTTAAATCGAATAAAGTGTTTATTTAATGTTTCATCTGTGTTTACATATTCAAAATATCTCCCTTTCTCATAATACTTCTCAGTACTAGGCCTTATACTTGAGTCTTTGTGCATACAATCAAGGAATTGGCCCCGGGCATCACCAGACCTCTGCATGCCACTGGGTGGAGGTAAAAGTCTAGACCCAGAGAAAGGTAGGGAAACACATTTGGGAATGTCATGTGGTTTGGGGGTTTAAGAAGATTTGGATGTAAATAAAGATGTAGACTTCGGAGAAGGCATATGAGGCGACAATTTAGATTAGAGGGGGTGCGCAATCGTTGAAACATGGAGTGGGAAACTGCAGAATTATAAGGGACACAGAGTCAATTGTGAAAGCAGCCACCACCGAGTTCTGGGGCCATCTAGTGACCCTGGAAAAAGAAAGCCGTGGTAGTCTCCCTTGGAAGCGCAGACTTAAAACCGCCATGGAATAAGAGAGGTCTGCTTTCTCTTTAAGACTACTTATTTCTCTCCTAACTAAAAAAGACAATGATAAGTAGCTGCACATGGGTACGCCCATGTCCAGCTATTTATCATTGCTAGCAATGTAAAAAGAGAGCAAATGAGAGAGTGGGTGTGATGTTATCAAAAAATTTTGTAGAAAATAAGAAAAAGTTTTGGAGTGAGATTAATAAGCTGAGAAAGCCTAGGGAACGAATGGATTTGACAGTTAAAAATAGGAGAGGAGAGTTATTAAATGGAGAGTTAGAGGGAAGATGGAGAGAAAATTTTGAAGAATTGTTAAATGTTGATGAAGATGGGGAAACTATGATTTCGTGCATAGGGCAAGGAGGAATAACATCTTATAGAAGTGAGGAAGAGCCAGTTGTGAGTGTGGGGGAAGTTCTTGAGGCAGTGAGTAGAATGAAAAGGGGTAAGGCAGCTGGGATTCATGAGATAAAGATAGAAATGTTAAAAGCAGGTGGGGATATATTTTTGAAGTGGTTGGTGCAATTATTTAATAAATGTATGGAAGAGGGTAAGGTACCTAGGGATTGGCAGAGAGCATGCATAGTTCCTTTGTAAAAAGGCAAAGGGGACAAAAGAGAGTGTAAAAATTATAGGGGAATAAGTCTGTTGAGTGTACCTGGTAAAGTGTATGGTAGAGTTATTATTGAAAGAATTAAGAGTAAGACAGAGAGTAGGATAGCAGATGAACAAGGAAGCTTCATGAAAGGTAGGGGGTGTGTAGACTAAATGTTTACAGTGAAACATATAGATGACCAGTATTAAGATGAGGGTAAAGAGGTTTTTCTGGCATTTATGGATTTGGAAAATGGCGTATGACAGGGTGGATATGAGGGCAATGTGGCAGATGTTGCAGGTGTATGGATTACTAGGTAGGTTACTGAAAGCAGTGAAGAGTTGTTATGAGGATAGTGAGGCTCAGGTTAGAGTATGTAGGAGAGAGGGAGATCATTTCCCAGTAAAATTAGGCCTTAGACAAGAATGTGTGATGTCACCATGGGTATTCAATATATTTATAGATGGGGTTGTAAGAGAAGTGAATGCGAGGGTGTTGGTAAGATGAGTGGTGTTAAAAGAGAAAGAATCTAACACAAAGTGGGAGTTGTCACAGTTGCTCTTTGCTGATGACTCTGTGCTTTTGGGAGATTATTAAGACAAGTTGCATAGGTTGGTGAGGAGTGTGGTAAGGAATGTAAAAGAAGAAAATTAAAAGTGAATATAGGAAAGAGTAAGGTGATGAGGATAACAAAAAGATTAGGTGATGAAAGATTAGATATCATATTGGAGGGAGAGAGTATGGATATCTAATCTTTCATCACCTAATCTTTTTGTTATCCTCATCACCTTACTCTTCTATATTCACTTTTAATTTTCTTCTTTACATTCCTTACCACATAAGATAATGGACTGACGGCACAAGAAGAAATGAATGGAGTAATGGCGGAGAATGTGAACCCACTATAAACGGAAACTGAAGACCGCAGTGTCCGTCTTCAAGGACTCAGTGTCCGTCTTCAAGGACTCAGTGACCGATTTTCATTTCTTCTGAACTTGAATTCAGTAGTAATTGAAGATGAACAAGAAAGAGAGAAATTAAAAAGGAATATTCAGACTTTGCAAATTATTATGATAATGATATGGCAGCCATTCAGTTATATGACGAAATTATTGATTTTGTGATGATCCTTCGAGCTGGAGGGTATAGAATTCCCTTGATTCTACAGATGCTCAGGAATCTTTACTGTAGTATGGGAGGGATGTCTTTCCCACGCTGTGTTTCATACACATTACTGTTTACAATCGCATTTTCAGTAGCAAATTGTGAAAGGTCATTTTCAAAATTGAAATTAATAAAAACATATATGACGTCTTCAATGTCACAGGAGCGACTGGCCAACCTGGATTTAATTAATAAGCACTGAAAAATATTTCTCACAGCTGATGTAAAAAGTGAAGCAGTTCAAGTGTTTTCTGACAGAAGGTGTCATTTGGGGAAAAGAACTTAATATATTTGGTTGATTTATATTTAAATCGAATAAAGTGTTTATTTAATGTTTCATCTGTGTTTACATATTCAAAATATCTCCCTTTCTCATAATACTTCTCAGTACTAGGCCTTATACTTGAGTCTTTGTGCATACAATCAAGGAATTGGCCCCGGGCATCACCAGACCTCTGCATGCCACTGGGTGGAGGTAAAAGTCTAGACCCAGAGAAAGGTAGGGAAACACATTTGGGAATGTCATGTGGTTTGGGGGTTTAAGAAGATTTGGATGTAAATAAAGATGTAGACTTCGGAGAAGGCATATGAGGCGACAATTTAGATTAGAGGGGGTGCGCAATCGTTGAAACATGGAGTGGGAAACTGCAGAATTATAAGGGACACAGAGTCAATTGTAAAGCAGCCACCACCGAGTTCTGGGGCCATCTAGTGACCCTGGAAAAAGAAAGCCGTGGTAGTCTCCCTTGGAAGCGCAGACTTAAAACCGCCATGAAATAAGAGAGGTCTGCTTTCTCTTTAAGACTACTTATTTCTCTCCTAACTAAAAAAGACAATGATAAGTAGCTGCACATGGGTACGCCCATGTCCAGCTATTTATCATTGCTAGCAATGTAAAAAGAGAGCAAATGAGAGAGTGGGTGTGATGTTATCAAAAATTTTGTAGAAAATAAGAAAAAGTTTTGGAGTGAGATTAATAAGCTGAGAAAGCCTAGGGAACGAATGGATTTGACAGTTAAAAATAGGAGAGGAGAGTTATTAAATGGAGAGTTATAGGGAAGATGGAGAGAAAATTTTGAGGAATTGTTAAATGTTGATGAAGATGGGGAAACTATGATTTCGTGCATAGGGCAAGGATGAATAACATCTTATAGAAGTGAGGAAGAGCCAGTTGTGAGTGTGGGGGAAGTTCTTGAGGCAGTGAGTAGAATGAAAAGGGGTAAGGCAGCTGGGATTCATGAGATAAAGATAGAAATGTTAAAAGCAGGTGGGGATATATTTTTGAAGTGGTTGGTGCAATTATTTAATAAGTGTATGGAAGAGGGTAAGGTACCTAGGGATTGGCAGAGAGCATGCATAGTTCCTTTGTATAAAGGCAAAGGGGACAAAAGAGAGTGTAAAAATTATAGGGGAATAAGTCTGTTGAGTGTACCTGGTAAAGTGTATGGTAGAGTTATTATTGAAAGAATTAAGAGTAAGACAGAGAGTAGGATAGCAGATGAACAAGGAAGCTTCATGAAAGGTAGGGGGTGTGTAGACTAAATGTTTACAGTGAAACATATAGATGACCAGTATTAAGATGAGGGTAAAGAGGTTTTTCTGGCATTTATGGATTTGGAAAATGGCGTATGACAGGGTGGATAGGAGGGCAATGTGGCAGATGTTGCAGGTGTATGGATTACTAGGTAGGTTACTGAAAGCAGTGAAGAGTTGTTATGAGGATAGTGAGGCTCAGGTTAGAGTATGTAGGAGAGAGGGAGATTATTTCAAAGTAAAATTAGGCCTTAGACAAGAATGTGTGATGTCACCATGGGTATTCAATATATTTATAGATGGGGTTGTAAGAGAAGTGAATGCGAGGGTGTTGGTAAGATGAGTGGTGTTAAAAGAGAAAGAATCTAACACAAAGTGGGAGTTGTCACAGTTGCTCTTTGCTGATGACTCTGTGCTTTTGGGAGATTATTAAGACAAGTTGCATAGGTTGGTGAGGAGTGTGGTAAGGAATGTAAAAGAAGAAAATTAAAAGTGAATATAGGAAAGAGTAAGGTGATGAGGATAACAAAAAGATTAGGTGATGAAAGATTAGATATCATATTGGAGGGAGAGAGTATGGATATCTAATCTTTCATCACCTAATCTTTTTGTTATCCTCATCACCTTACTCTTTCCTATATTCACTTTTAATTTTCTTCTTTTACATTCCTTACCACATAAGATAATGGACTGACGGCACAAGAAGAAATGAATGGAGTAATGGCGGAGAATGTGAACCCACTATAAACGGAAACTGAAGACCGCAGTGTCCGTCTTCAAGGACTCAGTGTCCGTCTTCAAGGACTCAGTGTCCGTCTTCAAGGACTCAGTGTCCGTCTTCAAGGACTCAGTGACCGATTTTCATTTCTTCTGAACTTGAATTCAGTAGTAATTGAAGATGAACAAGAAAGAGAGAAATTAAAAAAGGAATATTCAGACTTTGCAAATTATTATGATAATGATATGGCAGCCATTCAGTTATATGACGAAATTATTGATTTTGTGATGATCCTTCGAGCTGGAGGGTATAGAATTCCCCTTGATTCTACAGATGCTCAGGAATCTTTACTGTAGTATGGGAGGGATGTCTTTCCCACGCTGTGTTTCATACACATTACTGTTTACAATCGCATTTTCAGTAGCAAATTGTGAAAGGTCATTTTCAAAATTGAAATTAATAAAAACATATATGACGTCTTCAATGTCACAGGAGCGACTGGCCAACCTGGATTTAATTAATAAGCACTGAAAAATATTTCTCACAGCTGATGTAAAAAGTGAAGCAGTTCAAGTGTTTTCTGACAGAAGGTGTCATTTGGGGAAAAGAACTTAATATATTTGGTTGATTTATATTTAAATCGAATAAAGTGTTTATTTAATGTTTCATCTGTGTTTACATATTCAAAATATCTCCCTTTCTCATAATACTTCTCAGTACTAGGCCTTATACTTGAGTCTTTGTGCATACAATCAAGGAATTGGCCCCGGGCATCACCAGACCTCTGCATGCCACTGGGTGGAGGTAAAAGTCTAGACCCAGAGAAAGGTAGGGAAACACATTTGGGAATGTCATGTGGTTTGGGGGTTTAAGAAGATTTGGATGTAAATAAAGATGTAGACTTCGGAGAAGGCATATGAGGCGACAATTTAGATTAGAGGGGGTGCGCAATCGTTGAAACATGGAGTGGGAAACTGCAGAATTATAAGGGACACAGAGTCAATTGTGAAAGCAGCCACCACCGAGTTCTGGGGCCATCTAGTGACCCTGGAAAAAGAAAGCCGTGGTAGTCTCCCTTGGAAGCGCAGACTTAAAACCGCCATGGAATAAGAGGTCTGCTTTCTCTTTAAGACTACTTATTTCTCTCTAACTAAAAAAGACAATGATAAGTAGCTGCACATGGGTACGCCCATGTCCAGCTATTTATCATTCTAGCAATGTAAAAGAGAGCAAATGAGAGAGTGGGTGTGATGTTATCAAAATTTTGTAGAAAATAAGAAAAAGTTTTGGAGTGAGATTAATAAGCTGAGAAAGCCTAGGAACGAATGGATTTGACAGTTAAAAATAGGAGAGGAGAGTTATTAAATGGAGAGTTAGAGGGAAGATGGAGAGAAAATTTTGAGGAATTGTTAAATGTTGATGAAGATGGGGAAACTATGATTTCGTGCATAGGGCAAGGAGGAATAACATCTTATAGAAGTGAGGAAGAGCCAGTTGTGAGTGTGGGGAAGTTCTTGAGGCAGTGAGTAGAATGAAAAGGGTAAGGCAGCTGGGATTCATGAGATAAA
The DNA here is from genome assembly GCA_009830355.1 of Cherax destructor. NCBI lineage: Eukaryota > Metazoa > Arthropoda > Malacostraca > Decapoda > Parastacidae > Cherax > Cherax destructor. The sequence goes on along the minus strand of WNWK01012282.1, from coordinate 34,038 downwards.
GATAGAAATGTTAAAAGCAGGTGGGGATATATTTTTGAAGTGGTTGGTGCAATTATTTAATAAATGTATGGAAGAGGGTAAGGTACCTAGGGATTGGCAGAGAGCATGCATAGTTCCTTTGTATAAAGGCAAAGGGGACAAAAGAGTGTAAAAATTATAGGGAATAAGTCTGTTGAGTGTACCTGGTAAAGTGTATGGTAGAGTTATTATTGAAAGAATTAAGAGTAAGACAGAGAGTAGGATAGCAGATGAACAAGGAAGCTTCATGAAAGGTAGGGGGTGTGTAGACTAAATGTTTACAGTGAAACATATAGATGACCAGTATTAAGATGAGGGTAAAGAGGTTTTTCTGGCATTTATGGATTTGGAAAATGGCGTATGACAGGGTGGATAGGAGGGCAATGTGGCAGATGTTGCAGGTGTATGGATTACTAGGTAGGTTACTGAAAGCAGTGAAGAGTTGTTATGAGGATAGTGAGGCTCAGGTTAGAGTATGTAGGAGAGAGGGAGATTATTTCCCAGTAAAATTAGGCCTTAGACAAGAATGTGTGATGTCACCATGGGTATTCAATATATTTATAGATGGGGTTGTAAGAGAAGTGAATGCGAGGGTGTTGGTAAGATGAGTGGTGTTAAAAGAGAAAGAATCTAACACAAAGTGGGAGTTGTCACAGTTGCTCTTTGCTGATGACTCTGTGCTTTTGGGAGATTATTAAGACAAGTTGCATAGGTTGGTGAGGAGTGTGGTAAGGAATGTAAAAGAAGAAAATTAAAAGTGAATATAGGAAAGAGTAAGGTGATGAGGATAACAAAAAGATTAGGTGATGAAAGATTAGATATCATATTGGAGGGAGAGAGTATGGAGAAGCTGAATGTATTCAGACATTTAGGAGTAGATGTGTCAGCTGATGGGTCTATGAAGGATGAGGAGAACCACAGAATTGATGAGGGGAAAAGGGTGAGTGGTGCACTTCGGAGTCTGTGGAGACAAAGGCCTTTGTCAGTGGAAGCAAAAAGGGGAATGTATGAGAGTTTAGTTATACCAACACTCTTATATGGGTGTGAAGCATGGGTGAGGGATGTGGCGACAAGGAGAAGGCTGGAGGCAGTGGAGTCATGTCTGAGGGCAATGTGTGGTGTGAATATAATGGAGTGAATTCGTAGTTTGGAAATTAGGAAGAGGTGCGGGATTACCAAAACTATTATTCAGAGGGCTGAGGAAGGGTTGTTGAGGTGGTTTTGGCATGTAGAGACGATGGAACAAAATAGAATGTCTTCGAGAGTGTATATATATGTAGTGGAGGGAAGACGGAGTAGGAGTCGGCCTAGGAAAAGTTGGAGGGTGGGGATAAAGGAGGTTTTGTGTGCGAGGGAATTGGACTTCCAGCAAGCATACGGGAGCTTATTTGATAGGTGTGAATGGAGACAAATGGTTTTTAGGACTTGACGTGCTGTTTTATAACCGTAGTGTAAGCATGCCTCTGGCAAAACAGTGATGGAGTGAATGATGATGAAAGTTTTTCTTTTTCGGGCCACCCTGCCTTGGTGAGAAACGGCCGATGTGTTAATAAAAAATATATAAAAATAGTTTATGGGAGTCGGGAGGTACTCTAGGAAATTCCTAATTTCCATTCACAGTTGTAGAGCGTTACTTATCACTTTTTGCGGTACAGTGGTAAAGTGAAGGGTTAAGAACCTGATGACCTCCAACCCACAGAAATGTTACAATAGTTTATTACAAATTTTCGTCATTTGTAGGCATGCACCAGCAGAATATATTTATATATATATTGCTTTTTATACAAAATATTCCATTAAATTTATATTCTCTGAACACATACACAAATTTTCACAATTAAGTATTTGTGTGAAAGGAATTGACGAAGACTGGCTACCGACTTACAAAATGTATTTAGATTCTTGAACCATGATATAGATTAATTGAAAGCAGAACAATAGCATTGAAAGCTGAGACCGAATGCGCTAAACTTACCAACACAGTTTCTTGGTCCAAGACCAAACGGTAAGTAGGTACCACTGACGAGATTAGGTTTGTTCTCAGGCAGAAAGCGGTCCGGATTAAACTCTGTCGGGTTGGTCCAGTACTGAGGATCATTTTGAAGGCTCCAGATGGGTATAGTGACCATAATTCCCTTACTGATTATCACGTCTGTGCCAGGCAGCTGTAAGATAAATAGTGTAAATTAAACAGTGGGAAGCAGGAATTGTGGTGCAGGCAGAACGAGGCTGAGTGTGTAGCAGGTAGAGTTTGCAGCAGGTAGAGTGTGAAGTCAGCACATAACGAAGCAAATACAGTGTATGGCTGGTAGAGTGAGTGGCAGGTAGAGAGTATGGCAAGTAGAAAGTGTGGCAAGGTAGCAGAGTGTGGCAGGTAGAGTGGGTGGCAATAAGATCCCAGTAAACTGGTCATATCACAATATGTAAAACAAGCAAATTGAAAAAATAGTGAACATCTAAGAGGTTTCGTGATTTCTCACGTTCTCAAGGTCCATGATTATGTCAAAAATCAAGAAAGCGATTCATTATCTCACAGTCCACAGCAGGATTCGAACCTACACACTCTGCATCAAAGCCTAATAGGTAAAACTGGTCAATTAGCAAGAACTCATTTAAAATTAAGTCCTTTCTAAAATTTTCTCTTATACGTTTAAAGATATATATTTTTCATTTATGTTAATGTAAAAAATTAAAATTTTGCACCAAAAGAATCTTAGAAAACTTACCTAACCTTATTATAACAAGAACAATTTAATTTAGCCTAATCCAACTAAATATGTTTTAGATACGTTTACAATAATTTATTAATAAACAAACCAAATAAAATATATTTTTTTCGTTAGGTTCAGAATGGTTTTTGCGAAATTATTGCATACACAAATTTTCGCTTGTCTTATATGGCAAGATGAGTGTTGCTATTTAAGCCAAAATCGCAAGTTCTGCCTATTTGGCACGACATATATATGTCGTGCCGATTAGGTAATAGTTAGTTAGTTAGTTCAGACTCTCAGGTAAGGACCCACTAGGGGCGAGGGGGAAGTGGGGACGATTAGGTAAAACTTGCGATTTTGGCTTAAATAGCAACGCTTTTCTTGCCATATAAGACAAGTGAAAATTTGTATATGCAATAATTTCGCAAATATCATTCTGAACCTAAGGAAAAAAATATTTTTTCATTGTGTCTGTTTATTATTAAATTATTGTTAACGTATCTAAAATATATTTAGTTGGGTTAGGCTAAATTAAATTGCGCTTGTTATAATAAGGTTAGGTAAGTTTTCAAAGTTTCTCTTGGTAAAAAATTATAAATTTTTACATTAACATAAATGAAAAAAAATATATCTTTAAAGGTATAAGAGAATTTTTTAGAAAGGACTTAATTTTAAATGAGTTCTTACTAATTGACCAGTTTTACCTAATCGGCACGACCAGGGGCACGAGCCATCGATCCAGCCAACAGCACTCTCCTTGGTGCTTCCCTTGGGCCCAATGCCATCGATCTGGTCCTGGAAAAAAAAATCTCCGACCTCAGGACGATGGAAGGTAGGATGAAAGACATCGATACACATGATGCCTTCTACCTACTCACCAGGTGCCTGTCAATCCCAAAACTTACATACTTCCTGAGATGCTCCCCAGCCTTCAACAGCCCGAAACTCGAGGAATACGACTCTCTCCTCAAGACCATGCTAGAGAGTGTATTGAATCTTTCCCTCGAAGATGGACAGTGGTTGCAAGCTTCACTTCCAGTCAGACTTGGGGGGCTGGGAGTACGCAAATCCTCCCAGATTGCCCTACCAGCCTTCTTATCCTCTTCCATAGCATCAAATGAGCTAATAAAACAAATTCTTCCATACAACCTCAGTGATTCAGCAGGAATACAGGACCCTAGCTACACCAGTGCCATCACTGAATGGGAGACTCTTGCTGCTCCAACACCAAAACCTAGTGAAGAACAGGCCTACAAACAGTCAAGCTGGGACAGCCCCATTGTTGAAAAGATACTTGCCAATATGCTCAGGGCCGTAACATCAGACAGGAGACTGCCCGTCTCCTAGCCGTGAGTGCACCTCACTCTGGGGACTTCCTCCAAACAGTTCCCATTTCGGCCATGGGAACACGCCTGGACCCTAAGACCCTTCGTATTGCAGTGGCTCTGCGCCTTGCTGCCCCCATTCACACGGAATATACGTGTATTTGCAGCGATGCGCAAGCCGACCAATATAGTCTACATGGTCTTAACTGTTCTAAAACCAAGGGTTGGCATGCAAGACACAATGAGGTCAACGACATCATAAAGAGAACCCTCGCTACAGCTGGATGCCCAGCCGAGAGAGCCTCGATCACTAGCAGCCAACAACGCCCACAACCCAGCAAACCGCCCCGACGGGATCACCATCTATCCTTGGAAGAATGGCAAGCTCTTAGCATGGGATTATACCTGCGTGTCGACACTGGCTGACACCTACATCCATCACAGTGTTGGGCGACAGGGAGGAGCTGCTGACCACGAGAGGAGTACAAGATCGGCAAGTACAGGGACATAAGCCAACAGTATAAATTTGTCCCAGTGGGATCGGAGACCTTGGAGCGGGGGGAAAAATGCAACACGTTTCCTTAAAGAGCTGGGTTCCAGACTCATCGACACCACCAGGGACCCAAGGGCAGCCACGTTCATGTTCCAGCGTCTCAGCGTGGCCATCCAGAGGGAAACGCATGCTGCATACTCGGCTCGCGTCCGGCTTCGGAGGAGCTGGAGGAGATTCATAATCTTTGACATATTGTACCATTGTATTCATGTTCATGTTTGTGTGTTTTATAAATGTATTCTGTCTATTAATAAAGCATTTATATGTAAAATATATATATATATATATATATATATATATATATATATATATATATATATATATATATATATATATATATATATATATATATATATGTCGTGCCGATTAGGTAAAACTGGTCAATTAGCAAGAACTCATCTAAAATTAAGTCCTTTCTAAAATTTTCTCTTATACGTTTAAATATATATTTTTTTCATTTATGTTAATGTAAGAATTTATAATTTTGAACCAAGAGAAACTTTGAAAACCTACCTAACCTTATTACAACAAGCGCAATTTAATTTAGCCTAACCCAACTAAATATATTTTAGATACGTTAACATTAATTTAATATTAAACAAACACAATGCAATATATTTTTTCGTTATGTTCAGAATTATTTTGGCGGAATTATTGCATACACAAATTTTCACTTGTCTTATATGGCAAGGTGAGCCTTGCTATTTAAGCCAAAATCACTAAGTTTTCTAATCGCACGACATATATATATATATATATATATATATATATATATATATATATATATATATATATATATATATATTATGTCGTGCCGATTAGTAAAACTGCGATTTGCTAAAAAAGCAACGCTTTTGCCATATATGTCGTGCCGATTAGGTAAAACTGGTCAATTAGCAAGAACTCATCTAAAATTAAGTCCTTTCTAAAATTTTCTCTTATACGTTTAAAGATATTTTTTTTTCATTTATGTTAATGTAAGAATTTATAATTTTGTACCAAGAGAAACTTTGAAAACCTACCTAACCTTATTACAACAAGCGCAATTTAATTTAGCCTAACCCAACTAAATATATTTTATATACGTTAACATTAATTTAATAATAAACAAACACAATGAAATATATTTTTTTTGTTAAGTTCAAAATGATTTTGGCGAAATTATTGCATACACAAATTTTCACTAGTCTTATATGGCAAGGTGAGCGTTGCTATTTAAGCCAAAATCGCAAGTTTTACCTAATCGGCACGACATATATATATATATATATATATATATATATATATATATATATATATATATTTTGCCGATTAATAAAACTTGGTCAATTAACAAGAACTCATTTAAAATTAAGTCCTTTCTAAAATTTTCTCTTATACGTTTAAAGATATATTTTTTCATTTATGTTAATGTAAAAATTTAATTTTGTACCAAGAGAAACTTTGAAAACCTACCTAACCTTATTACAACAAGCTCAATTTAATTTAGCTAACCCAACTAAATATATTTTAGATACGTTAACATTAATTTAATAATAAACAAACACAATGAAATATATTTTTCGTGATGTTCAGAATGATTTTAGCGAAATTATTGCATACACAAATTTTCACTTGTCTTATATGGCAAGAAGAGCGTTGCTATTTAAGCCAAAATCAAGTTTTACTAATCGGCACGACATATATATATATATATATATATATATATATATATATATATATATATATATATATATATATATATATATATATATATATATATATATGTATATATATATATATATATATATATATATATATATATATTTATATATATATATATTTATATATATATATATATTATATATATATATATATATATATATATATGTATATATGTATATGTCGTGCCGATTAGGTAAAACTGGTCAATTAGCAAGAACTCATCTAAAATTAAGTCTTTTCTAAAATTTTATCTTATACGTTTAAAGATATATTTTTTTCATTTATGTTAATGTAAGAATTTATAATTTTGTACCAAGAGAAACTTTGAAAACCTACCTAACCTTATTACAACAAGCGCAATTTAATTTAGCTTAACCCAACTAAATATATTTTAGATACGTTAACATTAATTTAATAATAAACAAAAACAATGAAATATATTTTTTCGTTATGTTCAGAATGATTTTGGCGAAATTATTGCATACACAAATTTTCACTTGTCTTATATGGCAAGGTGAGCGTTGCTATTTAAGCCAAAATCGCAAGTTTTACCTAATCGGCGACATATATATATATAATATATGTATATATGTATATGTATATATATATATATATATATATATATATATATATATATATATATATATATATATATATATATATATATATATATATGTCGTGCCGATTAGGTAAAACTGGCAATTACAGAACTCATCTAAAATTAAGTCCTTTCTAAAATTTTTCTTATACGTTTAAAGATATATTTTTTCATTAATGTTAATGTAAGAATTTATAATTTTGTACCAAGAGAAACTTTGAAAATCTATCTAATCTTATTACAACAAGCGCAATTTAATTTAGCCTAACCCAACTAAATATATTTTAGATACGTTAACATTAATTTAATAATAAACAAACACAATGAAATATATTTTTTCGTTAGGTTCAGAATGATATTGGCGAAATTATTGCATACACAAATTTTCACTTGTCTTATATGGCAAGGTGAGCGTTGCTATTTAAGCCAAAATCGCAAGTTTTACCTAATCGGCACGACATATATATATATATATATATATATATATATATATATATATATATATATATATATATATATATATATATTTTATGAACACATCGGCCGATTCCACCAGGCAGGTGACCCGAAAAGAAAAACTTTCATCATCATTCACTCCATCACTGTCTTGCCAGAGGGGTGCTTTACACTACAGTTATAAAACTGCAACATTAACACCCCTCCTTCAAAGTGCAGACACTGTACTTTCCATCTCCAAGACTCAAGTCTGGCCTGCCGGTTTCCCTGAATCCGTTCATAAATGTTACTTTGCTCACACTCCAACAGCACGTCAAGTATTAAAAAACCATTTGTCTCCATTCACTCCTATCAAATACGCTCACACATGCTTGCTGGAAGTCCAAGCCCCTCGCACACAAAACCTCCTTTAACCCCTCCCTCCAACCTTTCCTAGGCCGACCCCTACCCCGCCTTCCCTCCGCTACAGATTTATACACTCTCGAAGTCATTCTGTTTTGTTCCATTCTCTCTACATGTCCGAATCACCTCAACAACCCCTCCTCAGCTCTCTGGATAATAGTTTTGGTAATCCCGCACCTCCTCCTAATTTCCAAACTACGAATTCTCTGCATTATATTCACACCACACATTGACCTCAGACATGACATCTCCACTGCCTCCAGCCTTCTCCTCGTTGCAACATTCATCACATATTCTTCACACCTATATAAGAGTGTTGGTATAACTATACTCTCATACATTCCCCTCTTTACTTCCATGGACCAAGTTCTTTGTCTCCACAGACTCCGAAGTGCTCCACTCACCCTTTTCCCCTCATCAATTCTATGATTCACCTCATCCTTCGTAGACCCATCTGCTGACATGTCCACTCCCAAATATCTGAATACATTCACCTCCTCCATACTCTCTCCCTCCAATCTGATATCCAATCTTTCGTCACCTAATCTTTTTGTTATCCTTGTGGAGAAAATTCTCAAAAGGAGGGGGGTATGCGCCCTTTCTACCCTTGTTAAGGGCCCCACCCTTTCCGCCCTTAGGAAGGGGCCAGACGAGGCGAGTCTGGTTGCGAAAAACAAATTAACTCATACCAGATGTACTGACCACAGTGTGTCACGTGTTGTCTGACCAAGTAGCAGCGAGTGTATATGTGAGTCAATAGACATATGAGATAAATGTAACTCTTTGCCGTAACAGGAAAATTACAGTAAACTGCTGTATTAGTTTCTACACTTGAAATTACAATCATGTGTTCCAGTGATCAAAGTATTTAGAGAACACAAACACTTTAATTGCCACTTGTAGCAGCATGTAGCAATTGTTAAACTTGTGCTGATGTCAGCGATAAAAACGCCACGAGGCTGCACGAGGTTAGATTGAATTCTGCCACTGAAGAAACGGGTCATACGGCGACGAAGGGCTTAACCTAACAAAGACATTAGTCGTACGCGTTTGTTATACTAATTTAATCTCCACTAACGTCGGGAAATCGGATAAGAACTCTGTTCCAGTGTGTTTAGTGAATAAAATCGCGGTATATTCAGAAGTGTGAGCAGCTTCTTATTACTGCTAAAAGACAAATGTAGAGACAATCGCAAGTGAACTCCATCGAAACAAGACGGTGACTCATCAGAGGCATTCTACAATCAGACAGCATTTCCGCCGTATATGGTGGAGTCAACACCATCGCTCACGTTACATGAGCAAGGCATGTTTTTTATGTTCTTGTCAGGCAGGGGACTGCGCAGTTCTTGTATGTCAAGAGCATCAAAATTTACCTATTGACGGCGGTTATGCGTGGACTTTTAAGTCCAAACACGTGAGTGTTATCTCAGTTTTGAGTTAATGAATGAAGATATGAGCATACACTCCTTTGGGGCAATATATTATACTCATGTGTGATATTGTTTTACCATACAGCCCTGTGGGGAATGAGGCCATGGATGTATCCTCAGTGAAGATGTCAGGGATGGCTGCGACTTCTTGGATTCATCAATAAGCTAAGTTTAGCAACCTTACAGTTAATTTATCGTAGGAGCACATTCCTCCACAATCGTCATCACCTTACATTTCCTATATTCATTTTCAATTTTCTTCTTTTACATACCCTACCAAATTCATCCACCAACCTCTGCAACTTCTCTTCAGAATCTCCCAAAAGCACAGTGTCATCAGGAAAAAGCAACTGTGACAATTCCCACTTTGTATTTGATTCTTTATCTTTTAACCCCACACCTCTTGCCAAGACCCTTGCATTCACTTCTCTTACAACTCCATCTATAAATATATTAAACAACCACAGTGACATCACACATCCTTGTCTAAGGCCCACTTTTACTGGGAAATAATCTCCCTCTCTCCTACACACTCTAACCTGAGTCTCACTATCCTCATAAAAGCTCTTCACTTCTTTAAATAACCTACCTCCTATTCCATACACCTGCTATGTATGGAATTTGCTTCCACTACTTCACTCTCCAGATTATTCCATTTCCTGACAACTCTGACTGAAGAAATACTTCCTAACATCCATCTGACTTATCTGAGTATTTAATTTGTATCTGCGACCCCTTGTTGCTGTATCTCATCTCTGGAATATCCTGTCCCTATCCACCTTGTCAATTCCTCGCAGTATTTTATATGATGTAATCATGTCCTCCCTATCCCTCCTGGCCTCCAGTGTCGTCAGATTGATTTCCCTTAACCTTTCTTGGTAGGACATTTTCCTTAGCTCCAGGACTAGTCTTATTGCAAACATTTGCACTCTCTCTAATTTCTCGACGTGCTTGACCAGTTGGGCCTGACGTACACAGTGTGCAGAATCTTGAATGATTCCTTACTAAGGTGTCGGAACACTATTCTTAGCCATACCACGGGTGGGGTTCGAACCCGCGTTCAGAGAGTCTCAAAACTCTAGACCGTCGCGTAAGCCACTGGGCCAGCTAGCTTCAATAAGATTCATCCAACTAGGTATATTTCTACACCATAGGAATTTAGCATAGGCACCACTGTGTCCACAAATGCCAGTTTTTACAGACGAATCTCCCGCTAGCATGGCCGTGACGAACTCTAGCTCAAGTCCCCTTCAAAGCCGTCAACATGACTCACGAAATCGTAATGACACAATTGCAAACAAACCATACCACGGGTGGGGTTCGAACCCGCGGTCAGAGAGTCTCAAAACTCCAGACCGTCGCGTAAGCCACTGGGCCAGCTAGCTTCAATAAGGGGACTTGAGCTAGAGTTCGTCACGGCCATGCTAGCGGGAGATTCGTCTGTAAAAACTTGCATTTGTGGACACAGTGGTGCCTATGCTAACCTTCCTATGGTGTAGAAATATACCTAGTTGGATGAATCTTATTGAAGCTAGGTGGCCCATTGGCTTACGCGACGGTCTGGAGTTTTGAGACTCTCTGACCGGGTTCGACCCCACCCGTGATATGGTTTGTTTGCAATCGTGTCATTACGATTTCGTGAGTCATGTTGACGGCTTTGAAGGGACTTGAGCTAGAGTTCGTCACGGCTATGCTAACGAGAGATTCGTCTGTAAAAACTTGCATTTATGGACACAGTGGTGCCTATGCTAACCTTCCTATGGTGTAGAAATATACCTAGTTGGATGAATCTTATTGAAGCTAGGTGGCCCAGTGGCTTACGCGACGGTCTGGAGTTTTGAGACTCTCTGACCGCGGGTTCGAACCCCACCCGTGGTATGGTTTGTTTGCAATCGTGGCATTACGATTTCGTGAGTCATTATTCTTAGGTTTGCTAGTCGCCCATATCCTGCAGTAGTTATCTGGATGATGTGTGCCTCAGGAGATGTGCTCATTGCATGAGGTTTTGCAGTCTTTGGCCCTCTAGCCTGTACCCTATCTGCGGTCTTCTTTGCCCTTCCCCTATCTTCATGACTTTGCATTTGGTGGGATTAAATTTCAGGAGCCAGTTGCTGGACCAGGCTATCAAGCTGTTCAGGTCTTTTTGTAGTCCTGCCTGATCCTCATCCGATTCAATTCTCCTCATTAACTTCACATCATCTGCAAACAGGGACACTTCTGAGCCATGCCATTCACATATACCAAAATAGCACTGGTCCTAGGACTAGCCCTGTGGAACTCCACTCGTCACGGGCGACCACTGTGACACCTTGTCACGTACTATGACTCGTTGTTGCCTCCCAGTCAGGTATTTTCTGATTCATTGCAGTGCCCTTCCTGTTATGCGTGCCTGAACCTCTAGCGTTTGCACTAATCGCTTGTGAGGAACTGTGTCAAAGGCCTTCGTGCAATCGAAGAAAATGCAATTTACCCATCCCTCTCTCTCATGACTTACTTCCGTTACCTTTTCAAAAAACTCCAGTAGGTTTGTGACACCGGATTTTCCTTCCCTGAATCCGTGCTGTTTGTCGTTTATAAGCTTGTTCTGTTCTAGGTGCTCCACCACTCTCCTCCTGAAAAGCTTCTCCATTACTTTGCATATTACAGACCAGTGACACTGGTCTGTAGTTTAGTGCCTCTTGTCTGTCTCCTTTCTTAAAAATGGGGACTACATTTGCCGTCTTCCATACCTCAGGTAGTTGCCCTGTTTCAATGGATGTGTTGAAAATTTTTGTTAGTGGCACACACAGCATCTCTGCTCCCTCTCTAAGGACCCCCGGAGAGATGTTGTCCGGTCCCACCGCCTTTGAGGTATCAAGTTCACTTAGCAGCTTCTCCACCTCCTCGGTTGTGTGTATTTCATTCAGCACTTGTTGGTATATCCCTTGTTGGTGTACCCCCCAATTCTGACTTCCCAGAGTTCTTTCTGTCTCCACTGTAAATGCTTCTTTAAATCTCATGTTGAGCTCCTCACATACTTCTTGGTCGTTTTTGTGAGCTCCTCACCTTCCTTCCTCAGCCTGGTGACCTCGTCCTTTACTGATGTCTTCCTCCTGATGTGGCTATGCAACAGCTTCGGGTCAGACTTGACTTTCGATGCTTTGTCGTTTTCGTACTGTCGCTGGGCCTTCCTCCTTATCTGTGCATACTTGTTTCTGGGTCTTCAACTAATCTCTATATTTTCCTGGATCCTTTGTCTTCTGTATTTTTTCATTCTCTAGCGCACTTGGTTTTTTCCTTCCAACATCTTTGGGTAAACCAAGGACTCGTTCTGGTCTTTCCAGTATTTCTGTTGCTCTTGGGAACAAACCTCTCCTCAACCTCCTTGAATTCTGTTGTCACGTATTCCATCGTTTCGTTTACTGGGTTTTCTACCAACTCTCTTTCCCACTGAAAGTCTTTCAGGAAGTTCCTCATGCCTGTGTAGGTACCCCTTTTGAAGTTTGGCTTTACCCTTCCTACTCCTGTTACCCTCTCCACTTGTAACTCTACTATGCATTCAAAGCTCAGGATCACGTGATCACTAGCGCCAAAGGGCCTTTCATATATGATATCCCCGATGTCCGAGATGCCCAGAGTGAATACAAGGCCCAGTCTTGCTGGTTCATCCTCACCTCTCTCTCTGGTAGTGTCCCTCACATGTTGATGCATGAGGTTTTCCAGTACTACATCCATCATTTTGGCTCTCCATGTTTCGGGATCCCCATGTGGCTCCAGGTTTATCTAGACAATCTCTTTATAATTAACATCATCCATGACTGGTAAATTTGCTCTACCTGTGTGAGCTCTTTTGGCCACCTTAGCTACTGTGTCCACCATAGCTCTGTTGCTCTCTTCATGCGTGTGAGTCACTCATACGTATACACTATCTATGTGTGTGAACAATAATGTTCAATAATATTTTACTCAGTCGATTCACGAAATCTCTTTGTCCTGCATTTTGATTGTCCTAGGTTATAGTAGTTTAATCTAGTTCCTACAAGACCTGAAAACACTTATTTAACAGCAAGGTCTCTATATTATTGTATATGTATATAGTTTTGTCTGATCTTAGTGCCTGTACGCTCTCTGCTATTAATCTATATATGATGATCAGCTCTCCTGAGGTAGGATTAGTTGGACCCCCAGCTACCAGTGATGTAGAAGCCTAGTGCTAATAATGCGACTCTATTACCACAATAAGGTGATTTGCACATCACATTTGGCAGTGAAGTACGATCGTCTGGTTCCCTTCTGGTCGTTGTCGTACTGTGCCGGTATCGTCGCAGAGTTCTTGTCAACAATTTACGCTCACTGTCATCCACTCTCAATTTATGTCGTCCAACAACCTAATATTTTCACTTTCCTGTGTGGGGTCACCAATTGTCCAGGTGAACACTTTAAACCTATATTATGAACACACTTGTTTCAGGATAAACAACAGAAATCCCCAGAATACTGGATGCTTTTCCCTTGATTTCTTTATTATATATATTTTTTCTTTACTTTCCCCTCACTTTATGAATTGTTTTATTATTCACTAAGTCCTCTAACCTTGACTTACACTTACCTCTTTTGGTCATTCTTATTCACTTTGAATTTGCAGTTATGTTGGCTTGTGCCAACACAGCCTACACCCGGCACTAGGCCTCCTGCCTCTTTCTTCTGGCGCTGATTTCACTTTCAAACTGTTTTATGTAAATTGTATCCCTGACCTCCCTTGTATTTCGATTGTATTTGGCTTCTTGGGTTGTTCATTAACTCTGACACTTTCGATGGTCCCTGCAATAACCTTGGTAGGCCAGAAAACACTAAAAAATTGTGTGTGTGTACTCACCTATTTGTACTCGCCTATTTGTGGTTGCAGAGGTCGAGTCATAGCTCCTGGCCCCGCCTCTTCACTGATTGCTACTAGGTCCTCTCTCTCCCTGCTCCATGAGCTTTATCAAACCTCGTCTTAAAACTATGTATGGTTCCTGCCTCCACTACGTCACTTTCTAGGCTATTCCACTTCCTGACAACTCTATGACTGAAGAAATACTTCCTAACATTCCTTTGACTCATAGGAGTCTTCAACTTCCAACTGTGACCCCTTGTTTCTGTGTCCCTTCACTGGAACATCTTGTCTCTGTACACCTTATCTATTCCTCGCAGTATTTTATATGTCGTTATCATGTCTCCCCTAACCCTCCTGTCCTATAGTGTCGTCAGGCCGATTTCCCTTAACCTTTCTTCGTAGGACAATCCCCTTAGCTCTGGGAATAGTCTTGTTGCAAACCTTTGCACTTTCTCTAGTTTGGTGACGTGCTTGACCAGGTGTGGGCCTGACGTATATGGTGTACAGAGTCTTGAACGATTTCTTAGTGAAGTATTGGAACGCTATTCTTAGGTTTGCCAGCCGCCCGTATGCTGCAGCAGTTATCTGATTGATGTGTGCCTCAGGAGATGTGCTCGGTATTATACTCACCCCAAGATCTTTTTCCTATTGAGTGAAAAGTCGTTTTCCCCTAAGACTCTTTGGCACAAGCCTAGATTATTTACTCTTTTCTTGTCCACACCACCACCAACCGAACAGACTCATGACTTGAATTGGCAGGGTTAGATATCAAGGGATTTCTGGAAACATCTTCAGCCACAGAGTAGTCTGAGTGGTGGTGAAATGATACCTATTGAAAACATAATATTACAGGGAAAAATGGAATTTTAAAGTTTCATGAGCATGAGAGCACTATACCCACACACACACGAAGAGGCGGGCCAGGAGCACACGACACCAACACACACACGAGTACACACAGACACACTCACAGAAACGAAACTCACCAGGATGATAACAGATGCAATCTATCCACCCGGATATCAAATCCTCAGGAAAGATAGAGGGAGCAGAGGGGAGGAGGAGTTGCACTGCTCATTAAGAACAGGTGGGGATTTGAGGAAGTGGAAGGAATGGATGGAATGGGTGAAAGGGACTACATAGTAGGAACAATTCAGTCTGAGGGCCATAAGGTGGAATTGCTGTAATGTACAACCCGCCACAGAACTGCAGGAGGCCAAGAGAAGAATACGACAAGAGCAACAGAGCAATGGTAGACACACAGCCGAGGTAGCCAGAAGAGCCCACATGGGAGAGCAAAGTTACTAGTTATGGGTGATTTCAATCACAAAGAGATTGATTGGAAAACCTGAGCCCCACGGGGTCCTGAATCATGGAGAGCCAAGATGATGGATGTGGTACTGGAAAACCTCATGCATCAACATGTTAGAGACACTACCAGAGAGAGGTGGGATGATCCAGCAAGACTGGACCTAGTATTCACCTTGAGTAGTTCGGACATCGAGGATATCACGTATGAAAGGCCCCCTGGAGCTAGTGATCATTTGGTTCTGTGCTTTGATTATATAGTTGAGCTACAAGTGGAGAGGGGAGCAGGAATAGGAAGGGAGAAATGAAACTACAAAAGGGGGGACTACACAGGCATGAGGAACTTCCTACAAGACGTTCAGTGGGAGAGAGAATTGGCAGGAAAACCAGTAAAAGAAATGATGGAATATGTGACAACCAAATGCAAAGAGGCAGAGGAGAGGTTTATCCCCAAGGGAAACAGAAGTAATGGGAAGACCAGAACGAGTCCTTGGTTCACCCAGAGGTGTAGGGAGGCAAAAACTAAGTGTAATAGAGAATGGAAAAAGTACAGAAGACAAAGGACCCAGGAAAATAAAGAGATTAGCCGAAGAGCCAGAAACGAATATGCACAGGTAAGAAGGGAGGCTCAGCGACAATATGAAAATGATATAGCATCAAAAGTCAAGTCTGACCCGAAGCTGTTGTATAGCCACATCAGGAGGAAAACAACAGTCAAGGACCAGGTAATCAGGCTGAGGAAGGAAGGTGGGAGTTCACAAGAAACGACCTAGAGGTATGTGAGGAGCTCAACATGAGATTTAAAGAAGTATTTACACAGGAGACAGGAAGGACTCCAGGAATTCAGAATAGGAGGTATACCAACAAGTGCTGGATGAAATACACACAACCGAGGAGGAGGTGAAGAAGCTGCTATGTGAACTCGATACCTCAAAAGCGGTGGGACCGGACAACATTTCTCCGTGGGTCCTTAGAGAGGAGCAGAGATGTTGTGTGTGCCACTAACACAAATCTTCAACACATCCATTGAAACTGGGCAACTACCTGAGGCGTGGAAGATGGCAAATGTAGTCCCAATTTTTAAGAAAGGAGACAGACACGAGGCATTAAACTACAGACCTGTGTCACTGACGTGTATAGTATGCAAAGTCATGGAGAAGATCATCAGGAGGAGAGTGGTGGAGCACCTAGAAAGACAAAAGCTTATAAACGACAACCAGCACGGTTTCAGGGAAGGAAAATTCTGTGTCACAAACCTACTGGAGTTTTATGACAAGGTAACAGAAGTAAGACACGAGAGAGAGGGGTGGATAGACTGCATGTTTTTGGACTGCAAGAAGGCGTTCGACACAGTTCCTCACAAGAGGTTAATGCAAAAGCTAGAGGATCAGGCACACGTAATAGGAAAAGCACTGCAATGGATCAGAGACTATATGACAGGGAGGCAACAACGAGTCATGGTACGTGACGAGGTGTCAGAGTGGGCACCTGTGACGAGTGGAGTTCCACAAGGGTCAGTCCTAGGACCTGTACTGTTTTTGGTATATGTGAATGACATAACGGAAGGGATAGACTCAGAAGTGTCCCTGTTTGCAGATGATGTGAAGTTAATGAGAAGAATCAAATCAGTCGAGGATCAGGCAGGACTACAAAGAGACCTGGACAGGCTACAAGCCTGGTCCAGTAACTGGCTCCTTGAATTTAACCCTACCAAATGTAAAGTCATGAATATCGGGGAAGGGCAAAGAAGACCGCAGACAGAGTATAGTCTAGGTGGCCAAAGACTGCAAACCTCACTCAAAGAAAAAGATCTTGGGGTGAGTATAATACCGAGCACATCTCCTGAGGCACACATCAATCGGATAACTGCTGCAGCATACGGGCGGCTGGCAAACCTAAGAATAGCGTTCCAATACCTCACTAAGGAATCATTCAAGACTCTGTACACCATATACGTCAGGCCCATACTGGAGTATGCAGCACTAGTTTGGAACCCACACCTGGTCAAGCACGTCAAGAAATTAGAGAAAGTGCAAAGGTTTGCAACAAGACTAGTCCCAGAGCTAAGGGGATTGTCCTACGAAGAAAGGTTAAGGGAAATCGGATTGATGACACTAGAGGACAGGAGGGTTAGGGGAGACATGATAACGACATATAAAATACTGCGAGGAATAGATAAGGTGGACAGAGACAAGATGTTCCAGAGAGGGGACACAGAAACAAGGGGACACAATTGGAAGTTGAAGACTCCTATGAGTCAAAGGGATGTTAGGAAGTATTTCTTCAGTCATAGAGTTGTCAGGAAGTGGAATAGCCTAGAAAGTGACGTAGTGGAGGCAGGAACCATACATAGTTTTAAGACGAGGTTTGATAAAGCTCATGAAGCAGGGAGCGAGAGGACCTAGTAGCAATCAGTGAAGAGGCGGGGCCAGGAGCTATGAATCGACCCCTACTTCCACAAATAGGTGAGTACAAATAGGTGAGTACACACACACACACACACACACACTGCGGGGCGGAAACATTTCGAAGTGTTTCCTAACACACACACACACACACATACATACAACAGGCCTAGTGTCAAATCGACATGTGCCTAGGACAAAATGGTAACTAACACGGAAACAAACATAAGTCATGGATCTTGTCAGGAATGCAGGGTGAGTGTGTGAAAGGTGGGATGAGTGAGAGGGAAGTAAGGTGAGTGTGAGGAAGGCAGGGAGTGTGTCAGGAAAGCAAGGTGAGAGTAAAGGAGGCAGGGTGAATGTCAAAAAGGCAGGGTGAGTGTCAGTAAGGCAGGGTAATTGCAAGGGAAACAGGGTAGTATGAGGGAAGCAGCACAGAGATTGTGTTCATAGCGCACATGGGTTAATTTTGTCGTCCTTCTCTGTATATTATCTAAAAAAAAATTATATCTATTCTCCAGTATAGAACTGAGATGCAAAATCTATGATGATGTTATAGAGATGTAAAATAACTTCTGGGTTTCTGTTGCTTATACTTCTTGTTACAAAACCAAGTAATCTGTTGGGCTTATTTCACACGCTTAGGCGCTGCAGTTTTGGCCTCAGGTTGAGTTATATATTATTTAATTTATAAGTGCGAGGGTAATTTATATTCCCACACTGAACTGCATCATCTACCACTTTTCTGACCCTGACATTATCTTGTTTAAATCCTTCTTAAGTTCAGTGGCAGCTTTCTGTGAGTCTATTATTCTCTATATTTTAGAGTCATCAGTGAATTTATTCATATCACTCGTTATTTATCTGTCAACGTTTTTAATGTCAATTATGAGCAACAATTACAAACATTGGTAGCAATTTCATGGCCTGTTGCATCTCTAAGTAACCACATCAATAATTAAAGAGCAACTGGGCAATAAAGGGAAAGGGTAGTTTTTCTTTAGTTGCATATTCCTCAATATTTACGAAGTTAAATTAGCAGTATAACACTACTGACATAGCAAAGAGCCATTCATAAAAGGAAGAGTGGTCTAGACCAGCGTAAGAGAGAGTCTGCCTCACAGCCAAGCAGGCAGCTCAACTTCACCTCGGTTAAAGAACATGCTCTTACACTATGGGTTGCCTAAACTGGACAAGTAATACAGTAGTGGGGACCCAAAACGATATTCAGAAGTTGCCAGTTCGCTGGCCGAACTGGCAATTCAGAATATAGTGTGTGATGAACGTCGAATATATATAATATACTCGGTATACGACACAACAATGTGCCTAAAAGTGATCCTTGTGAGGAAGGCAGGGTGAATGTGAGGAAGGCAGGGTGAGTGTGAGGAAGGCAGGGTGAGTGTGAGGAAGGAAGGGTGAGTGTGAGGAAGACAGGGGGAGTGTGAGGAAGGCAGGGTGAGTGTGAGGAAGGCAGGATGAGTGTGAGGAAGGAAGGGTGAGTGTGAAGAAGGCAGGGTGAGTGTGAGGAAGGCAGGGTGAGTGTGAGGAAGGAAGGGTGAGTGTGAGGAAGACAGGGGGAGTATGAGGAAGGCAGGGTGAGTGTGAGGAAGGCAGGATGAGTGTGAGGAAGGAAGGGTGAGTGTGAAGAAGGCAGGGTGAGTGTGAGGTAGGTACATCGAGTGTAATGAAACAAAGAAGAGTGTTAAAGGTATTATGAGCATGAGGGAGGTAGGGTGAATGTAATAAAACTAAGAAGAGTGTTAAGAGGTAGGGAGGGTGAGTGTAAGGGAGGCAGGGAAACTGTGAAGGACGCAGGGAGAGTGCAAAAGTGAGGGGGAAGCAGGTTAAGAAAACAGCGGCAGACTGTGTGAGAAGGAAATAGTTAAAAAACAAATACTTTCGTGCACTGACCTCTTAAACAATAAACACTTTTACTTGCATATTTGAGTGCAAAATACAGCAATTGTTCATACCAGTAGTCCTTAGTGCACCGCCTCTCCATCACGACTGCTGGTGGGTTAAGTCTCAAAGTCTCTGCAAATACAAGAGTTCTACTTGAGTGAGATGTAGGTACCATTAGCACAATTTAGGCTCACTTGAAATATCGTTCTTCTCTTCTTCTTCCCCACCATTAAGAAAAACAAGGAAATATTGCAAGGTAATTCTTAGATGTGACAAATTAGTTATTCTGTATTCCTGCTACCACAGAGGTTACTTGACAATTAATTGACCACACGGTCTTCCCTCTGCTTGCCTTGAATACTGATTTAGCAAATAAAATAGTTTTGTGGGGAATCCGTCATTTTTTTGTACGTGGATACGAAACTTGATGTAAATATTCCTTTTGGGTCATTATTGAAATCTGTTTGATAAACTACTTAAAAGTTCATTTTAACTTGATATTTTTTCTGACATTTTTATTTATTATGCAACTGCATTATCTCCGATTTCAGTTATCTCACTGCCTGTTCATATGTTTAGCAACTCCCTGGACGTAATTTTGCTATGTTAAATTGTCTATATTTCTTTTCTTTTCAGGTTGATAATAGAGATCTCTGAATTATGTGATTACAGTGAAAAATTGCTGTGACTTTAAAATCTTAATGGTGTTTTTATACTGGTTGAACCTGACATGGACCAAACTACACAATCGTTGAGAATGTTCAATAAGGACAGACAAGAGAGTCACAGGTGGATCTTTCAGTATAGTAGTAGCCAACGGTCGTCAACACTCCTCCAGTATTCTGTTAGTTTCCACTAGCAGCTTCAACAGCATCTCATAAAATTCCAGCTGTTTCTGGGCATCATGACTGCTTCCCTCCGGTCCTAAAAATGTGGTTCTTTCCACTTATAAGACCAATTGTCGATTTCTGAAACTGCAGATGATATTCACATCCAGACTGGTGTTTATGGCTTCTCTTCTAATTGTTTCGTCCATATACTGGTCCTGCAGTGTTGTTGTGGAACTTTATGGAACCAGTTCCATTTCTGTTCAGTTCTTGCCATCACTAACTTCTTCTTTTTCTCAGCTGATGTTAAACCTTGTCTTACCTCAATTGCTTGCTACTCTAACTTATCATAAGAACATAAGAAAAAAGGAACACTGCAGCAGCCCTACTGGCCCAAGCGAGGCAGGTCCAAGTCTCCTACCGGCTTAAGCCAATGACCCAACCTATTCAGGTCAGGTCACATTCGCTTAGGGAAGGAGCACGGCATCAGGCCTATTAGCACATGCAACCTATGCTATTCCAAACATCATATCTCTTGTACAAGACTAAACACAGACTCAAAAAATGACCTCGAACTACCAAGGTGCTTCAGGTTGTGCAATAATGATATAGAACTTTGGGCAGGTATCAGAAAGGTACTAAGGAGGGTAATAAATTATAAAAATAATCAAGAAAATAAAGATGAACTCTTGGACAGTCTACCCAAAATATATAAAACATGGGTGAAAGAGATAGGAGTGAACTAAAAAATGCAGAATGCCCATACCATAACCCACACCACAACAGATGACTCGAAACTATATAGTCACCCACTGAAAAAACACAGGAAACAAAAACGTCAGTTAACCCAACCCCCCACATAGTGCTAACCCAGACCCATCCTCCAGCCTTAGCACTACTGCCCACAGCGCTGGTGCTGGCCCAGGCTCGGCCCCCAGCCCCAGTGCTGACTCAGACTCAGCCCCCAGCCCTAGTGCCAGTCCAGAGTCTACTAGGGACCCTGCTATAGTCACCACTAAAACCTTAAATATACAGTCATCATTGCACAAGACCATAGCTCACATTACAGATGTAGTGGAGGAGTCTCCTTCTTCTTCTGGGGAAAGTAGATGGAATCCAGGACGGGGTGGCCCTGGTTTGGATACTGAGCATTATAGTGCAGTCCTAGAAACAGCAGAAATTGAGAACACACCTACCAACAATTCTACCCAACCAAAAATTAAATTGTGCAAATTCTATGTTTAGGGCATCTGTAACCATGGAATACCAGGGAAAAAATGGGACATGCAACTTTGGGCATCCCAAAAAAATGTAGTGACCTCCTGTCTAAAGGAGTGTGTCGTTCTCCCTCCAGTAATTTCTTTCACCCAAAAATGTGCCACTCTTTGGTCCTCCAAAAGCAGTGTTACAACACCAGCTGCCATGCATACCATCTAAAAGGGACCAGGAGGTACAGATCTCACAAGACAAACAATAGTAGCTATGACAACCCCACTCCAGGGAATTTTTTAGTGGCAGGAAACGTAAAAAGAAAATGGAAGGAAGTAAAAAAAATAGTCCACCACCTTGGAACCTTGTTGGACTGGAGGCACAGCCAGTGGCCCTCCATGGCCCTCCAGAACTACAACTACTGATGCCGATAACAAAATCTCCCAACAAACAGGGAATACAACCTCGTTTATATTTGCTAATATACAGGGCCTTACGCCATCCACCAACAACAAAATACTACCTTTTATCAGTGGACTTCTAAAGGAGTCTAATGCGATGTCTGCAGCCTTCACAGAGACCCACACAAAAGATCACTTTGACAACGAAATATGGATAAATGGGTACAACCTTTTTAGATGCGACAGAAACAACGGGCAACAAGGGAGGTTGGCCTATATGTCAAAGAGTCGCTCATCTGCATGGAGATGCTGAACACCACAAATGATGTAATTGAAGTTCTATCAATAAAGATCGAGAACCAAAACCTAGTCATTGTGGTTGTAAGTCACCAGATGCAACCTCCCAACAGTTCAAGGAACAGCTATTGAAAATTGATTACTGTCTGGAAAGCCTTCCAGCTCCATCCTCAAAGATCTTACTGCTTGGTGATTTCAACCTAAGGCATACAAAATGGAAGAATGTAGCGAATAATGTTATAGCAGAAACAATCCCTGGAGGTAGCACAGATGAAAGGTCACACACACATGAACTACTAAATCTCTGCGATAAACACACCGTAAGTCAGCAGATAGTGCAGCCAACAAGACTAGAAAACACACTTAACCTTATCTTCACAAATAATGAGGCCCTGGTAAGAGACATAACAATATCAAAAACAACTATTTCCGATCACAATCTAATCGAAGTTCAGACATGCACAGGGGTCCTGATCAGCAAAATGCACGTAGCTGTGAAGGTGTCTTCTCCAAATACAACTACAACAACAAGAACATCAACTGGGACCAGGTGAACCATGTCTTAAATGAAATATGTTGGGAAGATATCTTAAATAACAGGGATCCAAACCAGTGCCTTGAAATGATCAACTTCCTGGCAGCTGAAGTATGTTCAAGGCATATTCCCCTAAGAAAGAAGAAGAACAGGAGTAAACTGGAGAAAGAAAGACGCTTCCTCTACAAAAGACGACGAAGAATCACTGAGCTCCTCAAGAACGCTGGATTATCTGATACACGGAAGGAAGCGCTGACCAGGGAAGTGGAAAGTATTGAACTTTAGTTAAAGGACTCTTACAGGAACCAGGAGAGACAAGGGAAGCTTAAAGCGATTAGTGAAATTTATAGAAATTCGAAATATTTCTTTTCATATACCAAAAACAAGACAATTACCACATCTAGTATCGGGGCTTTGCTCAGACAAGATGGGACTTACACAGATGACAACAAGGAAATGAGTGAGATACTGTATGCCAGATTTCCGACATTACCCTAACTCCGATAGACTTTGAAAAAGCAATCCCCGCGCCCAGACTCGTGGAACTCTTTGTTCATTAAGAACTGCAAGAAACCCCTTTCACGTGCCCTAAGTATACTATGGAGAAGGAGCATAGACATGGGTGAAGTTCCACAGTCACTTAACAACGGATATAACCCCACTCCATAAAGGAGGCAGCAAAGCATTAGCTAAGAACTATAGCCCAATAGCTCTAACATCCCACATCATAAAAGTTTTTGGATTCCCAAAAACTGCACAATCCAGGGCAACATGGGTTCAGGGCAGGTCGCTCCTGCCTCTCGCAACTACTGGATCACTATGATATGGTCTTGGATGCACTGGAAGAAAAACAGAATGCAGATGTAATATACACAGACTTTGCAAAAGCCTTTAACAAGTGTGACCATGGTGTAATAGCGCACAAAATACGTGATAAAGGAATAACTGGCAAAGTGGGGAGATGGATCTTCAACTTTTACTGCACATTTAAGTTCTATCAAACACCTCAACTACTGGGAACGCTTGGAAGCACTTGACTTGTACTCGCTGGAACGCAGGCGAGAGAGATATATTATAATCTACACTTGGAAAATCCTAGAAGAAATGGTCCCGAATCTGCACACGGAAATCACTCCCTACGAATGTAAAAGGCTGGGCAGGCGATGCAAAATACTCCCAATGAAAAGTAGGGGCGCCATTGGTACACTAAGAGAAAACACCATAAGTGTCCGGGGCCCAAGACTGTTCAACAGCCTCCCACCAAGCATAGGGGAATTAACAATAGGCTTCTGGCTACCTTCAAGAGGGAGCTGGACAGATACTTAAAGTCGGTGCCAGATCAACCGGGCTGTGGTTAGTACATTAGACTACATGCGGCCAGCAGTAACAGCCTGGTTGATCAGGCCCTGATCCACCGGGAGACCTGGTCGTGGACCGGGCCGCGGGGGTGTTGATCCCCGGAATACCCTCCAGGTAGGTCCAACTCACACCCACCCACACCCACTCATGTATTTAACTAACCTATTTTTAAAACTACACAACGTGTTAGCTTCTATGACGGTACTCGGGAGTGTGTTCCACTCATCCACAACTCTATTACCAAACCAGTGCTTTCTTATATGCTTCCTGAATCCGAATTTTTCCAACTTAAAACCATTGCTGTGAGTTCTGTCTTGGCTAGATATTTTTAGCACGCTATTTACATTCCCTTTATTTATTCCTGTTTTCCATTTATTCACCTCAATCATATCCTCCCTGATTCTACGCCTTTCTAGAGAGTGCAGATTCAGGGCCCTCATGCTCTTGTTGCTGTCACAGTTGTTGTAACTGTATCAGCTTCTCTTCCTCCATAATACTTCAGTTCGTTCTTGAATTTTATCTTAAGTTATTGATATTTACAATTATTGTTAGTCCTATTCTACCTTCTAACCCAGGATGCCAATTAAATTCATCTGCAACTGTAGTTGTATCTTCATTACTAACTATTATTGGCTTTTGATGTGAACACTTTTCTTTATCATGTTAGTTGCTTTCCTAAGATTAAATGTTATTATAATAGATGCAACAATGTTCACAGTTTATTGAGAGCCACCACTGACAGCATCGCAGGTGGTGTTACCACAAGTACTTCGAATATCTATCAAAAGCTTTGCAGAACTGAATTTCCACTACTACAACACTGCTTCATTTGATCTTCATCCTCCATCACTATCTCATTATTTCACTGTCTTACAGACCACATAATCATGGCATTTGACTGCTCTCTGGTCACTGTATTCGATCTCTCTCTTCATCTAAGTTTACTGCATTAGTCCCACGTTTCTGACACTATGACTCAGAAATACTGGCTAATTCTTCCTCTATATGTTTTGTGGTTCTCTGACTGTTGAGAAAAAAGACAATGTTACAGAATCTAAAATTCGGTTATTCTATCTCCATCTTAGTTCGTTTAGCAAACCAAGCTAAAGATTGCTTGATAACTGCTTGCCATCGAAGCAAACTCGTGGCAAGCCAAAACTTCCCTCTCTTCTCTAAGTAACCTATTTAACAATATTTTTTTATTAACACCGGCCGTCTCCCACTGAGGTAGGGTGATGTCTTGCCCTTGGCAAGCCAACTTTATGGCTCATATGACCCTCCAAACTGTAATATCCCTCCAATCTGTAATATCCCCTCCTTCAGACTGCAGGCATTGTACTTGCCAACTCCAGGACTCATGTCAGGCTAACTGGTTTATCCTGACTCCCTTCATAAATACTACAGTGCTCACATTTAAAGAGCACATCGAATCATAAAAAAACACCTCCACTCACTCCTATCTAACAAGCTCTCTCACACGGCTGTTGGTTGTCCAAGCCCCTCGCATACTAAACCTCTTCCACCTCGTCCCTCCAACCTTTCTTAGGATGCCCTCAACTTCGCCTTCCCTCCTCTATATATGCATAAACCTTCAAAGCCATCCTATTTTGCTACATTCTCTAGTAATATTAAAAAAAACTGATGTTCAATATCCCCTCCTCAGCCCTAATGGATAATACTTTCAGTAACTTTGCACCTCCTAATCTCCAAACAGCAAATTCTCTGCATAATATTTATTTAACACAGTGCGCTTAGACATGATACCTCCACTGCCTCCCGTCTCCTTCTCGCTGCAACATTAAAACCCATGCCCTACATCCATATACGAATGTTGGTAAAACTATACTCTGAAGCCTTGCCCTTTTTTTTGCCTCCATGCCTCTTTGACTATACAGATAGATACCTCAGTGCACCATTCATCCTTTTACCCTCGTCAATTTTATGGTTAACCCATCTGGTGACAAGTCCACTACCAAATATCTAAGCGTTCGAAAGATAAATAACCATGATACTCATAAACTAAATAATGTAGATCTTAATATCTCTGATTATGAAAAAGATTTGGGAGTTCTGGTTAGCAGTTATCTAAAGCCGAGACAACAGTGCGTAAATATTCGAAATAAAGCGAATAGAATTCTTGGCTTCATATCAAGAAGTAGAACTAACAGGAGTCCTCAGGTTATTCTTCAATTCTATATATATCTTTGGTTAGGCGACATTTAGATTATGTTGCAAAGTTCTGGTCGCCGTATACAGAACGGATGTAAATGAGCTTGAAAACGTATAAAGGAGGATGAAAAAGATGATCCCATGTATCAGAAATCTTTCATACGAAGATAGACTGAGGGTCCTGAATCTGCACTCCCTAGAAAGGCGAAGAATTAGGGAAGGATGTGATTGAAATGTATAAATGGAAAACGGGAATAAATAAAAGGGATGTAAATAATGTGATAAAAATATCTAAAAATGACAGGACTCGCAGCAATGGTTTCAAGATGGAAAACTTTAGATTCAGGAAAGATATAGGAAAACACTGGTTTGGTAATAGAGTTGTGGATGAGTGGAACACACTCTCTAGTAGCGTCATTAAAATTAAAACCTTGTGTACTTTTAAAAGTAGGTTAGGTAAATATATGAATGGGTGTGGGTGGGTGTGAGTTGGACCTGCCTGACATGAGCCAGTAGGTTAAGTAAAAGGACACAAATGCAACTAATGTGACATATTGTCGGTAATTCTACCAATATTATTACATGAGCCAGTAGGCTTGCTGCAATGCTCCTTCTTTCTCATGTTCTTATTCACTTCCTCAATACTCCCTCCCTCCAATCTGATATCCAATCTTTCATTACCTATTCTCAACACTTAATTTCGTTGTTTTACACATCTTCCGATATTCATCCACTAACCTTTGCAACTTCTTTTCAGAATGTTGAGAACGCACCGTGTCATCGGCGAAATCAAACGAGACAACTTCCACTTTGTATTAGATTCTTCATCTTATAATCCCACACCTTTCCCAAACTCCTTTGCATTCACTTCTTTTGTAATCCCATCTATAAATATATTGTGTAACCATGGTAACATCAAACATCCCTGTCTATGGTGTATTTTTTGCTGGAAAATAATTTCCCTCTCTCCTGTACGTACACCTTAACCAGAGCCTCACTATCCTCATAAAAACTCTTAACTGATTAAAGTCATGTACCACCTAATCCATACACTTGCAACATCTGCCACATTGCTCTCTTATCCACTCTATTATATGCCTTTTCTACATCTAAAAATTGTATTGAAAACTTTCACAGCTTTATCTAAATATTGTTCTTTTATATACTTCAGTGTAAACACTTGGTCTACATGACCCATTACCTTCCTAAAACCACCTTGTTTAACTGCGACTCTACTCTCTGTGTTACCCTTAATACTTTCAATAATAACTCTACAATGCACAATACCTGGTATAGAGAAGTTACAACTCTTATTCCCCTGGAGTATACCTGGGGAGGGTTTCGGGGGTCAACGTCCCCGCGGCCCGGTCTGAGACCAGGCCTCGTGGTGGATCAGGGGTCCGATCAACCAGGCTGTTACTGCTGGCCGCACGCAAACTGACGTACAAACCACAGCCAGGTTGGCCAGGTACTGACTTTAGGTGCCTGTCCAGTGTCTTCTTGAAGACAACCAGGGGTCTATTGGTAATGCCCCTTATGTAAGCTGGGTGGCTATAGAACAGTCTTAGGCCCCTGACACTTACTGTGTTGTCTCTCAGTATACTCGTGGTGCCCCTGCTTTTCATTGGGGGAATGTTGCATCTCCTGCAGTCTTTTGCTTTCATAGGGAGTGATTTTCATGTTTAAGTTTGGTACTAATCCCTCAAAGATTTTCCAAGTGTATATTTTCATGTATCTCTCTCGCTTGCGTTGCAGGCAATACGCATCAAGGAACTTCAAATGTTCCCAGTAATTTAGGTATTTTATTGTACTTACGTGTGCCGTGAAGGAATTATGCACTTTCTGTCAGTCCCTAGGTACTTTCCCTTTTCATACATTTAATAATCAAATGTAGCAACTGATTTTAACATTTTGATATTAATCCCATCAATACCAGCTGCTTTACCGTCCTTTGTTCAACTCACGGCTTCACGCACCAAGTCTCCTAGTCATATCTGGTTCTTCCTCGTTCCTAAAAGATGTTATACCTAATTGGCATATGCAAAAAATCCTGTATATATCGTGTTGAATAGTTAAAATTGGTCAATTAGCAAAAACGCATTTAAAATAAGTCCTATCTAAAATTTTCTCTTATACGTTTAAAGATATTTTTTTTTCATTTATCTTAATGTAAAAATTAATAATTTTGTGCCAAATGAAACTTAGAAAGCTTACCTAACCTTAGTATAACAAGTGCAATTTAATTTAGCCTAACCCAACTAAATATATTTTACATAAGTTTTCAGTAATTTAATAATAAACAGATACAATGATATATATTTTTCGCAAGGTTCAGAATAATTTTTGTGAAATTGCATTCCAAATTTTCACTTGCCTTATCGGCAAGAACGTTGCTATTTAAGACCAAATCGCAAGTTTTACCTATTCGGCACGACATATATATATATATATATATGTCGTGCCGATTAGGTAAACTTGCTATTTTAACAAATAGCAACGCTCCTTGCCATATAAGACAAGTGAAAATTTGTGTATGCAATAATTTCCAAAATCATTCTGAACATAACGAAAAAATTATATTTCATTGTGTTTGTTTATTATTAAATTAATGTTAACGTATCTAAAATATATTTAGTTGGGTAAGCTAAATTAAATTGCGCTGTTGTAATAAGGTTAGGTAGGTTTCAAAGTTTCTCTTGGTACAAAATTATAAATTTTAACATTAACATAAATGAAAAATATATCTTTAAACGTATAAGAGAAAATTTTAGAAAGGACTAATTTTAAATGAGTTCTTGCTAATTGACCAGTTTTACCTAATCGGCACGACATATATATATATATATATATATATATATATATATATATATATATATATATATATATATATATATATATATATATATATATATATATATATACGTTTAAAGATATATATTTTTTCATTTATGTTAATGCAAGAATTTATAATTTTGTACCAAGAGAAACTTTGAAAACCTACCTAACCTTATTACAACAAGCGCAATTTAATTTAGCCTAACCCAACTAAATATTTTTAGATACCTTAACATTAATTTAATAATAAACAAACACAATGAAATATATTTTTTCGTTATGTTCAGAATGATTTTGGCGAAATTATTGCATACACAAATTTTCGCTTGTCTTATATGGCAAGGTGAGCGTTATATATATATATAGTCGTGCCGATTAGGTAAAACTTGCGATTTTGGCTTAAATAGCAACGCTCACCTTGCCATATAAGACAAGCGAAAATTTGTGTATGCAGAATTTCGCAAAAATCATTCTGAACCTAACGAAAAAATATATTTCATTGTGTTTGTTTATTATTAAATTAATGTTAACGTATCTAAAATATATTTAGTTGGGTTAGCTAAATTAAATTGCGCTTGTTGTAATAAGGTTAGGTAGGTTTTCAAAGTTTCTAAATTATAAATTCTTACATTAACATAAATGAAAAAATACGTATATCTTTAAACGTATAAGAGAAAATTTTAGAAAGGACTTAATTTTAAATGAGTTCTTGCTAATTGACCAGTTTTACCTAATCGGCACGACATATATATATATATATATATATATATATATATATATATATATATATATATATATATATATATATATATATATATATATATATATATTGGTGGAATGATGAGATAAATAGAGTGGTAGGAGAGAAAAAGTTAGCATATGAGAGGCTTTTACAAAGTAGAAGTGATGCAAGGAGGGAGGAGTATATGGAGAGAAAATGAGAGGCTAAAAGAGTAGTGAAGGAATGTAAAAGGAGAGCAAAGGAGATAGTATGTGAGATATTATCAACATATTTTTTTTTTAAATAACAAAAAGTTTTAGAGTGGGATTAATAAGTTGAGAAAGCCTAGGGAGCGAATGCATATGACAATTAAAAATGGGAGAGGAGAGTTATTAGATTGAGAGTTAGAGGTATTTGGAAGATGAAGGAAGTACAGTGCTAGTCATGGCATTATGCCGCCCCTCCCCCACACACATACCAAAACACAAACACATACCATGAAAGCTTATAATATATATGTTTGCACGCTTACTGAGGTTTTAAAACTTGGTGATGCGTCCTTTACGCTTAATCAAGTCCATCAGCCGTGTAGGAAGACTCTCACACAAATTCTAGAGGGTTAGGGAGGTATATTATTCCATGCCTCATGTAGAGCAGCCTCCAGCCGCAGGATGGAACTGATATTCTTGTCCAGTAAACTTCGTTTCACTATTGACCAGAGGTTCTCAATAGGGTCTGGGGAACTGCCTGGCCAGTCATTACAGAACCTCACTTCATAGTCCTTAAGCTACTGAACTACAGATTTGGCGGTATGACACGGGGCACCGTCCTGCATAAAAACCGTAGCCCCACACTTGTCAAACGCCTCAGGAAAATTGTCACACAATAACTCCAGGTAATTATACTGGTTCATATACTTGTTTTTGGGAAGCAAAAGGAGTTCACCAACACTCTGAGCACTGAAACACCCCCAAACCATAAGCGAGTCTGGGTGTAGCATGGGTCAAGTGGGTCATTACCTCTGTGCCGGTACACATGTCTCCCACGGTTACAAGTGAAGGTGAATATTGCTTTATCACTCCAAAGTACTTCAGACCACTGTTGAGGAGTCCAGTGAAGATAATTCTTTGCATACGTTTCTTCTGTGGCTAGAAAAAAAAAGGTTTCTTAGCCTGGCGGTGACTACTGTAGCCCAGTTCTGACACACGTCTGTTAACAGTTCTTACAGACACCTCTGAGAGAAGATGTGTGTTATTTTCTTTCATTTCTCTAGCAGTTATCTTAGGTGTACTCTCAACCTTTTTCTTTAACACAGTTAATATACGAACAGATGTCTTCTTCGAGGGGCCAGGCCGAGGTTAGGCAGACGGTAACTCGACACCGCCACCAGCCTTGAATCGCTGCATCAGTTCCTCACCGAACGCTCACACACACCAACATTCTCCACTATTTCTTTCGTCTGGTGCCCAGCTTTGTGAAGTCCTGTTATTTGAGCTATAGTTTCAGGTGTTAAGACTTCCTTTTACCCATAATCAAACATTTATAACCACAAAACCAAAGGGAACACCGGACAAATGATGGGGCGGTTGAGTGACAAAAGTGCAGCACTTCCTCTCACCACGGCAGCCATGTGAGCACTGAGGAGTCACTGTGGAGTGTGGCGGCAGGCCGAGACGTCATGCTACCTGCTGCTACCCTGCATAAGGAACTGACGAAAAAGACCCTATATATATATATATATATATATATATATATATATATATATATATATATATATATATATATATATATATATATATTTTGTCGTGCGATTAGGTAAAACTGGTCAATTAAAGAACTCATCTAAAATTAAGTCCTTTTAAAATTTTCTCTTATACGTTTAAAGATATATTTTTTTCATTTATGTTAATGTAAAATTTATAATTTTGTACCAAGAGAAACTTTGAAAACCTACCTAACCTTATTACAACAAGCGCAATTTAATTTAGCCTAACCCAACTAAATATATTTTAGATACGTTAACATTAATTTAATAATAAACAAACACAATGAAATGTATTTTTCGTTATGTTCAGAATGATTTTGGCGAAATTATTGCATACACAAATTTTCACTTGTCTTATATGGCAAGATGGCGTTGCTATTTAAGCCAAAATCCAAGTTTTACTAATCGGCAGACATATATATATATATATATATATATATATATATATATATATATATATATATATATATATATATATATATATATATATATATATATATATATATATATATATATATATATGTCGTGCCGATTAGGTAAAACTGGTCAATTAACAAGAACTCATCTAAAATTAAGTCCTTTCTAAAATTTTCTCTTATACGTTTAAAGATATATTTTTTTCATTTATGTTAATGTAAGAATTTATAATTTTGTACCAAGAGAAACTTTGAAAACCTACCTAACCTTATTACAACAAGCGCAATTTAATTTAGCCTAACCCAACTAAATATATTTTAGATACGTTAACATTAATTTAATAATAAACAAACACAATGAAATATATTTTTTTCGTTATGTTCAGAATGATTTTGGCGAAATTTTTGCATACACAAATTTTCACTTGTCTTATATGGCAAGGTGAGCGTTGCTATTTAAGCCAAAATCGCAAGTTTTACCTAATCATCACTCAGCACGCTCATTTCGGGATCATACTCCACTGCTGACCTAGCTACACGCTAGTCACAGTCGTTCCTGCTACTCAAGAAGTGTCCCTACGATCCCCGCTGGGGAGGGGAATTTATATTACATACAGCATCATCTACTCTCTTACGATGTCTGCACATCGTGTTAAGATAAAACCTAAACATGGTGTGATCAACCACTCCTCCAAACTCGCCCTGGCTTCAGCTGTAAAGACCTGCTTGCAGGTTAAATTTACAGCCATCCACTCACTAAAAGACTCCTTCCTAGTTATCTGCACTGACGACCACGAAGCATCAAAACTGACCGACGACACTGCCAAGAAGACACTTAATGACCGACATTCACCATCTCCCTTCACCCTCACTGCTGGCGAA
The DNA here is from genome assembly GCA_009830355.1 of Cherax destructor. Taxonomy (NCBI): domain Eukaryota; kingdom Metazoa; phylum Arthropoda; class Malacostraca; order Decapoda; family Parastacidae; genus Cherax; species Cherax destructor. Next base: position 949 of record WNWK01012282.1, on the reverse strand, counting down.
ACGTTCCGTTTTTATGAAAAGACTGGACAACATTATCACAACTCAATCGACAGAGGACCTGAAGGCTTCAATTGAAGAACAAAACTCTTGGGCAACAATTGATAGCATTACTAAAATCCCAAATGCAACTTCAATGATTAAAATCACATTCACGGACATTGACATGGCGGACAGAGCACTATCCGACGGCCTGGCAATCTCATATTACCATATACATCCCCGTAATATAGAACCAGAACGTTTCGCCCACATCTCCTTGCTGGAACTGCTATTCCTACCTACATTTAACGACCGAATGCACCATTAAAGACAAAAGTTCTGCTCCAATTGCTGCAAGGAAGGTCATGACTTCAAGTCCCGTCCTACTACCAATGCAAATCCTACCTGCCTCAACTGCAAAAGGTACCCACCATACCCTCCTGCTAAATGCCCTCTGAGGAAAGAAATCCTCACAAGAAAATTCAAAGATGAAAAAAAAAATAGCCAAAAATCACCGACATATGCTGCAATTGCTAAACTACAATGTGACACCAAGAAAATTCTGCAAGCAACACAACAGTCTCCATCATCCTCAAACGCCATCTCTGCACTTCCTGATGCTGCCCATCCAAGGTGTTATATTGCATGATGTATGCACACCTTGCAAATGCTACAAACCCCGGCACCTTTAACAAGACAATTAACGAACTCTTCCGTCTAAATAACATGCCAGCCTTTGATTTCCCCGACTCTCCACCATCTAAGACCTACTCAAGATTATCCCAAACATCGTAAACTTCACATCCACCTCAAGCCCAACTCTCGACTCTGCCTCAGAACCATATCAAGAAACTTCATCTCCAACCACAGCCGCCTCTCTCAACCACAAACCATCCAACAAGTCTCCAATAATCAAGTCCATCAGCCGGCACCTAGTACTGAACCACATGAAATCCTGGCTGATGCACCT